>BMAW01069657.1:191917-236696 GCA_019974015.1 Nephila pilipes
AAAAAGAGAAGTAAGATTCTAATAGAATAATAAGAATCAAAAAGAGATGTAAGCTTCTAATAGAATAATAAGAACAATAATCTAAATAGTATTTGGGGATCATTTTGATTGTTATTTGGCCACTGTAGCCTAGTGGTCATAGTAGCGAGTTTACGGCTGCCGTTGTTTTTCTCGAGTTGTGGGTTCGAGTCCTGATGTCATGAAAGATCCGGCGTGTAACGGGGATAATGCACGTTAATTTTCATCTTCTGTAAACATCGTGACCACTGTAGCCAAGGGGTCATGGATTCACGGGTGGTATTGAGTCGTGGATTCGAGTCTTGATTCCACTAAAGACCCGCCGTATAGCTAGGGCTGATGCACGTTAAATATACTGTGACTTCAAGTTCTCCCGTATACGTGGTGTGGAAGTTAGGAGAAGTGGGTTCCAGCTGTGTTGTTCTCATCACTTGACTGAGGCTCAAAATTACGAGGTTTGTCACCAATAATCCTTGAGATACTTCTAAGCGTGACATTAAAAAATAATAAATCTATTAATTAGTGATTCTTTTTATAGGCATTAAAACTTCGTATCGTGTTGATTACGAAGCATGAGAGGTTACAGAGCACGATAACTAACTGGTGATGATCATCAGATCGCGACTAGTATTGTCTCTGTCGATTCTTAGGTCTGGGTCCGATACCTTTAAGAGTCCGCCATGTAGAGGAGCTAATATGCATTAAATCTGTCGAGGCTCCATAGGCTTCCGTTGACGTTAGTTGGAAGTTTGGAAGGGATGGTGCTAGCTCAGGATATAGTCTCCGTCATTGACCGAAGTTCAAAATTACAAGTTCCATCGTCAGTAGTCTTTGTGTTGCTTCTAAGTAGATTGTTAATAAGCAGTTTTAAAAAAGAATACGAAGCACATGATTTTAATCCCATGTGTTAGTCTTAAAAGATTTTTATGTGCTCGTGTATATTATCTATCTATACTTTCGTTGAAATTGTGCTCATAGAAACTTCGCATTAATAGAAAATTCATAATAGTTAGTGCAAAATATTTGAAATCGGAAATATTTGATTATTGTAGATATAGAAATATGCACACGAAAACTTTTATTTGAAACTTAACTCTTCTGGAAATACTAATAACACACACACACACATATATAATTTTATTACTATTAGAATTCATTTCATTTAACCATCAGGAACATTGAGAATAGTTTTGATGACAACAGCTCTGCAGACATGTTGGAGCGAGGATATCAGCACTTTTGGAATGGATTATCTTATCATATAAGGGTTCAAGTCATATGCAGATCGGATATAATCATTTAGTTTATTTATACAAAGACTGCGCATGCCATTCTTTAGTTATATTAGTATAATTACAACATTTGAATTAATATAAGAAGATGAGATTATTTTTCAAAAGATTTAATGATATGATTCTTCAGGAGCTCTAGCACTAAGCGTTTATTAAATTTAAAATTCTCTCATGTATGGATACAAGTAATTCGCAAAAAAACATATATGCTTTCAACATTATAAAAAAAAAAAACGTATATCTTACTAATGCTACATTTATATTATTATTCAAAACATCATGTTTGCTTAATGGGCAGATTCTTGTTGTTCAACTCAAAAACTTAATAACTAATCATGCATGAATATAAGCCATACACAAAAATATAATGTGTACTCCTTTATTTTAATAATGAAAGGTTAACATTTATCACACATAAATTACATTTTTATTTTCGCAAAATGTACTTTGATACATCGAAACGGATTTTTTTTACAAAGATTTAGTAATTACTTACGCAAGGTTATCTAAAGCTGTAACTTGAAAATTTTGATTTATCATATATAGCATATAATACTTATTCAAATTATGTACGAGTTTTATTATTATCAAATTTCCTTTAACACGTTGGTATGAAGCCTCTCTACCGAAGATCCAGTGATTATTCTACAGACATATGTTAAGTTTTATTTCGGAATTTATTGTATTGTCACATTCGAAACTAGGGTTCGGTATTCATACCAATATTCTCCGAACTAGTATCCAAAACCGAACTCCGGTGAAAAGATACTACGAAATGAAGAACACCAGTTCGCCGTGGATCCCTGATATGGAAAACGACTGGCTTATCGTATCGTAATCGCACACTCAGTATAGAAAAAACAGGAAATTAATTCGTAGCTAGGAACGTGTCATAATTCTTGGGCACATTTACTCCATCCGATAAGGCCAAAAAATACATTTATTACGTATCACTAGGTTTTACGTTTGCACTTTTGCTTGCCTGCTACGCCAAATACGAATAACCAGCACTACATTTCTGTTTAAGTAATTTTTTATTTTAATGTTTCTGATGGTAGCTAGTTTCAGTTGGAGGGCTGATAAAACTGTATTTCTAACTGGTGGAGTTAGATTTATTTGTACGATCACGAGATGCGATAGGGGAAAAAAACGGGATTTTTTGGTTTTTGGTTGGGGAATTTTATTCGTTTTCGCACCAATTCCAGGAAATTATTAGTTTTTTTTTATTATTATTTTTTTTCTGTTCCTATATTTGTTAAAGTTATATTTATCATTTAGGATAAGGCAGTGTGTAGTAAGATGATAAATTATAAGACATTTGTTTTTTTAAGAAATATTTATAGTATAATGGAAATTCATGAATAGTTTATATAAACTTCTGTAAGTAATTTCGCTGGTGTATGTGAAATCCAATACGAGAGAAAAATGAACTCTGCATTGGTTAGAGAGCGTAAACTAGAAAAAAAAATCAAACTTGATGTTATCTACGGCGCTGCATTATTTCTCATAGTATTATTTTCTTTTTTCCTATATATGTTAACATTATTTTACTAACATTATAATGAAATTATATTACACACACACACACACACACACACACACACATATATATATATATATATATATATATGTGTGTGTGTGTGTGTGTATGTGTGTAAAATATACTAAATTCATTGGCGAAGGAACAGGGGCACTAAGACGTTAAATGACCGTAATGATAACATCATTTTTGAACAAAGTAAGTTTACTCCTTTTGACGAGAGAGAGGCAATAAATAACAGAGAGAAGATTACGTGGTGAAAATGGATGTCATAGATGTTGTTTCATACAGCGGAAGAGAGAGAATTGTACCTTGTTTCGAATTTATATGGAGGGATTTCTTTAAATCATGTGGTAATCACGGGTATTAGATGAATGCATTTTTCAAGGGCTTTGGTTACAAACACATATATTATCCCAACAGGTCTGCGATCGTGAGAAAAGTTGATTTAATAGATTTTACCGGCGCCTTTTCACATAAATTAAAGGATAATTTGGAATTTTATCAGATAATAAGAATGAACTATTTACTGTATTTTAAAAAGAATGGGAAAAATTAGAAAATTAAATTATTTTTAATCTTATTATTCTACCCCGTAATATTCAGTCAGTGGGATATACATTACCCCTCTCTGTCATCTGGCAGATATCATTCCATAGCATCATCAAATTACGGGAAAACCTGCAATATTGATGCATTTAAACAACAAAAACTATGTATTATCGTTAAAACTTTAATACAGTATATGAAACAAAGTGTGAACATAAAACTAAAACTACAATAAACTTACAATTTCGTATTGGTAGCGTATATTGGAACCCCATTGAAGTAGAAGTTGTAAAATAACATCTATGAGGTGTGTCATCATCATCTATGTAACATCTATGAGGTGCTGCGGGAAAACGCCGGGTTATTGACAGGGCCGGAAAAGTCACGTATCGGATTACAGAGGGAGTGCTATATTTTGAATAATCGATTTTGAATCATTGTCTATTTCTCTGAATGTTTCAGCTACGAAGGAGATTATGCTCCACTTTAAGATATATCATTCTACTGAGTGAGCTTTAGTCGACCTGAGTTTCGAACCCTCAACCCTCTTCTGCTATGAAACAAAGATTATTAAGACCTTCTTACAGAAAAATGAGGTTACGATTTTTAGTGTTTGCTTTTTTTTTTTCGTTTCCAATTATTCTATGTAAAATTCTCAATTCTTTATTCCTGATGTGAATACCTTTTAAGAGATGCGGTAGCGTTATAGTGGGTTGGTTTTATTAATGTCGGACAAGAAGAAACACCAGAGATATAGGCGATAGACCTCATAATTTCAGTCAAGTGACGAGGACGACACCTGAACTGGTATCCCCTTCTTCTACCTTCCACACCACGTCCCCGGGAGGACTTCGGGCCCCGACATATATAACGTGCAGGAGCTCCGGCTACACGGTGATTTTTAGCGGAGATAGCTTTGTGACAAAATCATTGCAGGGTCGGACGTTCTTGGATTTGAATCTTGGTTTCATTAAATATATTTCCTCACCATCAACACCCGTGTGTCGACCGGTTATGATAGAATAGTTTCACTGTAGCTCATGCATGTCATAAGAGGCTACTGAATTGGGTATCCAGGGTCTGGGTGTATAGCCGGACACCCTGCCGCTGGGGATTATATCATGGGACCTCAGAGATACACCTTCTTTAGGCAAGTACGGGCATCATGAACCCGAGGCACCCTAGTGATCTTTTACTTTCCCATGGGGTTTACTGTCTTTGGTAAACACGGATGACGTAACCCCGGGTTACCCTTGCGGTCATTCTCTATTTTCAACCCTCCTTGTCAACCATTTTTTTTTACCTTTTTTCAAGTTTTCTCACGTGTCTAAACTATAGTTGCATCTTGTTTGGCGCAGCATAGCCACATCTGGCTCTTGCGCCAATAAACTTCACTTTCACTCTGTCACTATCAAAGACCCGTCGTGTAGTCATTCTGATGCATTTAAATTTGATGAGGCTTCAAGTCCCCACTTTGGATTAGTGTGGGAGTTTCGAGAACGTGTATGTTTCCTTCATGTTGATGATAGTTATATTAAAATTAAAAGTTTTTTTTCCTAATTAATTCTCGTTTCTTCTTTGCATTAACGTAACAGTAGTACAAATAACGGATTATTGACGACAGTATCTCTTAACAATGGTTAGATGGTGCAGCGGCATCTGAGTTGATATTTCTCTCCTCCACATCATATTAGGATGATGCATATAGTTCTATATGATGTGTAGCAGTTTCTATTGTCCCTTATGAAGGTTTTTAATTAAAATCAGGGGTCACACACACATACACAAACGGGAATCATATAAGTATATACGGTATAGTTCTCATTTTTAATTCGCCGCGGTAGGCTAATGGTCATGGCTTCGGATTTATGGCTAATGGTTTTCGTTCAGTCGCGGGTTCGATCCTTGGCCGCTAAAGACACACCGTGTAGCCGGGGCTGATGCACGTTAAATCTGTTGGGGTCCAAGGTCCTCCCGTTGGCGTGATGTGGAAGTACGCAGAGGAGGTGCCAGCTCAAGTGTCATCATCGTCACTTAACCGAGGTTCAAAATTACGAGGTCCGTCGCCAATAACTCTCATGTTGCTTCTAGTGTGACGTTAATATAAACTAAACTCATTTTTAATTACTTGTTTATCTTAGTCCTTAATATCTTTAAGCGACTTGATTTAGAAGTGTAAGAATACATTTTCACAACTCAATGTTGTCTCAGTAATTTATTATATTACATAAGAAATGTTTTTCCCCAATTAGGAGAAAGGAGATAATGTTTTTTAAAATATCAGACAGACATCGATTAAAAGATTAGTAGTAGATAGTGACTTTCCCCCCTTCTTAATTGGTTCAATGTAAATTTTGGAAAAAATTTTCAAAGCTCCATTAAACCTCAAGAATTTACGTAGGTAGAATATCACTATTATTTTTATCACTTTTTTTATCGCAAAGTTTGAAGGTACACAATTTTTTTCGTCTGTCCTTCTGGAGCGTTAAAAAAAATCAGGCGGGAAGTAAGATTCTTGATCAAGCAACGCATAATTGGCAATATGAAAATCATGGCGTTTGCAAATTAATACCTGCCACATAAAATGATTCAGCTAGTATGTATAGTAAATTTAACCACCCTTCTAAAATTTCCACTGGAAACGTCCTCTAAAATACCCTTCTAACAGCAGTCGAAACGTTCGACGTACTTACGATTTTTTTTAAAAAAGTGAAACTTTTACACTGATTATACACTGATCGCTTATTAAAATGTATTCAAGTTAATTATCTCGTGGTTCCAGAAATAAAATATTTTTAATTTCTCGCGTTTTGAATATTGCTATTCAAGTTTATGTGTAGTATTTATAAATTGTCAGATAAGAATAAATATATGACATATACAAACAGAGATTTTTGATCCCGTGTGTTTATTTATTTCTTTTTTGGAATCTTTTGTAGACACCATTCTCATATTTGAGATTCACGTGTGCATAATTTCAGCGAAATCGGAATCAAACTGTGCTGAAATACTACATGAAATATATGAGTGTGCAGATGTATATAGATTTATTCTACATGAAAATAAAAAAATTACGACAATTAATATGAAAAATTTAAAATATGAAACGAAAAATATTTATTTTAGCATTGAGGGATGATATACTTTATATTTTACGAGAGTATTGCAATAATCAATATGAAAATAAAGCAATAAAAGTTGAGATTTTATGAGTAAAAATGATGAAACTATTAAAAGAATTAGATAATTATACTTTTTATGTATAATAATGAAAAAAATTGATTTATTTATCAGATAATTAATTTATTTCTGCTTATTATCTTTGCTGAACAAATTTCTTTTTCAATTATGCCACGGGATCAAGGAAAAAAGTAGAGAAATAAAGGGGGTATGATGAATTTCAAAAAAAAAAAAAAAAATCCTCGAGACAAAAAAAAAAAAACTTTAGTACATTTGTTTCGTATACCTTTGAGATTTCAAGTTGATGAAGACCTTTTTCATTTATCGGTTGAGCTTATTCCTATCTAATAAGCTGATTTTTTTCTGCAATGAATTTTTTCATAATCCTTTTCTTTATAAAAGTCATTTATTTGAGTAGGGAGAATTTTTTTTCTGTTCTAGGTCTTGGGAATTTAATAAACGAATGAATTTATTACTATCTGATTTTGCCCTTCTCTAAATTGGTTGAAAGGTTCTACTGATAGCGTCAAAGATGGTAATTCTAATGGTAATTCTGGAGGATAAATTTGCATATTATCATGTCATTCAATTCCCTAGAAAACGCATGCAATTTTTTTGCTTGCTACTTTTTTTTAAAGTTTTTGGTGGCCTTTTCATTAAATTTCAATAAACAGGCTATATCACTTAATTAAAAAATGTTGATCTCTTTTCCAGTTGAGTTTTCATCATTTACTTTGACTTTGAATTTACATTTTTTTTTCTATGAAATTCTGAAGTAACTGCAAATTTCTTCAGGGACTTAGATGCTCAACAAATCATTTATCTGTTTACGAATGATCAGTAAAACGAGAATTATGCAGATTATATTAGAAAAATCAAAATTTAATTAAATTTGAACTTTACATTAAATTGAATTATTCTTTTTAAACAACTATTGATTTAATTTTTTTCTATATTTCAAAGCCTACCACTTAGTTTTCGACATTTTTTAAATATTTTGTTTCCTTTTTTTTGACTAAGGTTTTTTTTAAATTAGCGTCTTCTTTTCATATAGTATCAGGAACTTTTTTAATTTTGTTATGCAAATTTGAAGGTAATCAGAAATTGTAAAGTAATTTAAATTATGTAAGGTCTGATAACTTACAGCAAGGCTAATGTAAAACACAATGCATATTACTACTCACCTCTTTTTAAATAATATTTAAAAAATACAAGTTCACATCGCTATAAAATCTTTACCTATAATTTTTAATTTTTTTTACCTAAACAAATTTAGATAAATATATTCTACGTGTAATTTTGCATTTGTGCTATTATTATAATGAAAAATATTAAAATAAATTGGATTTTGATTGATTGTACATTAATGTCACACTAATAAGCAATTTTGTAACAATAAGCGATGGACCTAGTAGTTTTAAATCACGTTCGAGTGACGGCGCCTGTACTGGCCACTCCATTCCCTAAACTTTCAAACCAGGTAAATGTGCGAACTGCGAAATATTTAATGTGTATCAGCTTTACTGCAAGACGGACCTTAAGGGGAATCGGGATTTGAATCCCCGACTTGACTAAAACAACATCGGTCGCAAGTATGTTAATAGCCCTGACTATGAAGTATTGGAATAAAGTAGACAAATATTGAAATTAAAGATCCTAAATCAATCAAACATCAAGCTTATTTAAAAAAAAAAGACATATTTTGAATTTTTTGAAACAACACGCTTTTTAATTTTTTAGAAACTTTTATAAATGTATTAACTAAATATAGACTGTCCCTAATTAGAGAACCCTTTTTTTAAAAGCTGCCTATAGGTGAAACACACTAGGATATTGTAAATTAGTGTGGAGGACTTAATGAGGAAATAGAAATTTCAACGGAAAGAAAAAACAAAATAGTTACAAATTTCGCCACTGGAGAGTGTTATATTAAAAATTACACATTTAATAGATCTGCCAGGTTTCCGTTGGCGTGGTGTGGAAGTTTGGAGAAGGGAGGGATTGCTCAGGTGTCGTCCTCATCACTTGACCTTAAATTCAAAATTGAGAGTTCAATGGCTATTAACTCTCGTGTAGCTTCTAAGTGCGACGTTAATAAACAATCAATCATCGTTGTTTAATTTGTCATTCTATTCTTGACTGCTTAGAGTGGAAGCTTGTGAAGGAAAACCAGAAGATGCAATTTTCTTTTAATTTCTTACACATTCGCATAGATTTCGGAAAGGGACTCGGTGAAAAGACAATTGATAGAGCAGAATAAAATTATCTAAAATAATAAAGTGGTGAATACCACAGTTTCAATACAGTCTCATGAGATCTCCCAGATACACGGCATCTTATTTTCGCGATTGGCTACTCGCGTGTGCTCCGATAAAGTTCTCTTTTCTTTTTTTCTTTTGCTTCTCTTGTCTTCCATTCCGAGAGAGGTGTCTTCAGCAATGCAGAATCGCTGGTCTTGATGGCTATGATGCAGATGAACCCAACGAAAACAAGGACTTATCCTTCCTTTTTTTTTCCTTTATGTAAATTTCTAAGTATATATATTTTTACTTCGTTTTTCTTTTTTACTTTTTATTTTATTTGACTACCTCAAAAACATGTAATTTCACATTAATTTTGTGTTATTATTGGATTTTCGTAAACCTAGTATAGCCATATTCCTATAGCAGTTCTTAATTTTTAACAAATCAAATTTACCTTCTGGGGCTTACTTTCTTTAGGTAAGAAAGGGAATTACAACCCCAAGGTAATTTCCGTACTTATCTAACGAAATGAGAGTGATATTTTTTTCTTTCCTATAAGGTTTCTGTCTTTGATGAAATGGGTGATGTGTCTAGCGACATAGCGATCCTTTGATTCTTCTTATCAACCGATGTTTACCTTTGTTCAATTTTTTTAAACGTTTAAATCACAGTTACACTTTGTTTGGCGTAGCAATGCCGTATCAGATTTCTCCCCAATTATTCACTCACTTCTTTACAATATGAATGCTCTGTTCTGTGCATTTATTTACCCTAAATACTGTAAGTAACATCAAAAATAGCAAAAAGTCAATCGTGTGTTTCGCATATAGGAGACGGCCATTAATGTGCCTTTTAGTGAAATGATAAATGCAGTGTTAAATTTTCTCTCCTACTATTTTTAAATGGCATCAAATTAAGCTATTCAGATTTTAGTTTCATGTTATTTACACTAACATGTAAAATAGTGTACTAAACCTTTTCATAACTTATATTTCGCAGTTTTTTGTTCATCTAATATTCACCATATCTTAAGAAATAGTTATTCTTTTCTTTACAACTTCACAAAATGCATTTTTGTGCATAAAATGCATGGAAAAAATTTCACGAATCCCTTCCTTCAAAACGAATCCCATTCTCCAACGAAAAGTGAGAAAGTTTGCATTCATGTACTATTCAAAGGCAGAGGTGAGAGAAAATTTCATCGCGAAACATTTTCGTTATTATATTTTTCCTGCGATTTTAGAAAAAAAGAATGACATACAAACACGGATTTCCAATATTACGCATGCACGTTGCTTCAAGGTATGGGAAAATAGATTGAATTTTTAGTTTACAAGTTGTTAACGTAGATCCAGTTAACATAGATCCAGAAGTCGAGAGAAAAAAAAAAGATAGAAAAAAAGACAGGGAAAAAAAAGAGCGAATGAGAAAGAGAGAAGATGTCCAGGAAAAGCAAATGGGTTTTTATAAAAATGATTTTCATTGAAAGATTTCGGATAAGAAGGTTTCGAACTCTTTATGAAAAAAATCAACCTAACTCAAAAGAAGGCTCTCTAAAACCCATAAGCCGCAGGTAGTTTTAGATGATAGGTTTCAAAATTTGATCTCCAGGCTGCCTCTTCTCAAATCTTCTTCTGAAGATACCTTTCCCACCCCCACCACCACATACTTTGAACTCATCTTACGTGGTATATATCTATATATTAGAAGGTGAGGATGTTGATTGCTAGTGACTAAGAAAAAAAAGACGTGAAATGTAAGTAAAGGAAAAAAAGGTAAAAAATTGTATTAAAAAACCCTGCTGAAATTGAAAGCCGTGTTACGTACCCTCAAGCTACGAATCGTCCAAGTTAAAGATAAGAAAAACAGGGAATCCCCTTTTCAAAAAGAAGGGGATGATTTTTTTATTTTGTTTTTAACCATCGATGTATTAGGTTGGATGTAACAAATCTATGATATGATTATGAATTAAACTAAGCCTCCTGCGTGACTTATCTGTTTTCTCTTCTTTTTTTTTACTACATTTCAGAAGAGGAACCATATCTAAAGTATCTCTTTATCTTTTTAAAAATAAATTTATTTCCGTTATGTTTGTTACGACATGCACAAAATTATTTAAAATTCTTTTAAAGAGTGTTCGTATCAGAAATTTGTTTATTAAATATATATTTTTTGGGGCAAGCAGTAGTGTATTGCTCTTTTTTTTGCTTTTTAATTTAGATCTTTGAAAATTATTTTATTGGAGTTAATATTAAGTAATATTTGACTTAACTACTCTAAGTTAAGCTTTCAATATCAAGGTCTGGTAGCAATTTTGTAATAAATGTGAGGAAAACTGACATAATAAATGTGTGCGAAAACTTTGTCAAAGTATAAATATGAAATTTATAAATAGTCTTTAAAAATGAATTGAAAATTGTAATAAAATTTAACTTTTATATTTCACATATATTCTAAATTAGTTTATTTGAAAATGCATCTAATTTCAAAGATAATATAGATTTACAGAGTTATGTGTTTTATATTCTTAAGAAACTGTTATGTTTTGATTTTTTCTAACAAAATATGTTGCCAGCTTCTTTGTCACCCACCGTGTAGTGGAACTGATATTCGTTAAATCTGGTCGAGGTCCCGATTCTTCACGTTACCAAGAAGTGGATATTTGGAAAGGGGGTTTGCAGTCAGGTGTCGTCCTCGACGCTTGACCGAGTTTAAAAATTACGGGGTGCGCCACCAATAGCCCTCGTGTTCTATCTCAGTGCGAGGCTAGTAAATAATCACATTACAGCTGACCTCTTAGTCTCTCATTTTTAATTGAATATACACTAAATGCCACATGTCACGAACTACGAGGAACTGTAAATGAATTAATTAATGTTCGTTAACGTAATTGAATGAATGTGATTAATAAATATTGATAAGCATTAATGAAAACGATGTCATACGATTATTTTGAGTATATCATACTTTAATTTTTATGTTTTTTCTTGAAAAGCACAGTTATTGTAGTTAGAATCATAAAAATCAAGGTATTTCAACAAGTATACGAGAGAAAAGTATTTCTGGAAATTGTTATTTTGCAACAAAATGTTTTAAAATTATTAAAAAAATAAATTCTATTTAAGTACTTATGTTATCAATGGTTCGAGCAATTTAATTATTTTATCATAATCTCTGTCAAGATATTAAATCCAATTACTGTTAGAGCACTAATTAGATAAAATAATTTCTATGTTTTCTATCTCAGGTAATATATTCTATTCCTGAAAAAAGGAGGCTAAAGGGGGGGAGGTGGTTATCTAATTACATTGGACACGTGCAAACATTTTTAAAAGCATATTGTTTATAATTATGAATTACAAAAGCAAAAGTTATTTTAATTTTTTTTTCCAATTATAGATTTCTTTCTCATTAAATTAATAAAGCATCTATATGTACATTTCATTTCACAAAGAATATCTTTTCCTTTTTATAGTTATTGTTTCCCATTCAGAAATTGGACTTTTTGGTATTCTATTATTTTTCACAAAAATTAACAACTTAAATCTAAGCCAAATGCATATGTTTTGGAATTTTCATTTATCTAATCCGTTAACGTGCTGACAGTTTCAACATGCCTCAATGATTTAAGTATTTTTTTTTTATTATTTATTTTTACAACAATTTGTTTGTAAAACACACAATTTTCCCGTTTACGCCGATACACGTATTCGCAAACTCAGCACAATATATAATGATTGCTATTTTCTTGCTGCATATTTAACACCACAGTTAATAACAATACCGATTTGGCTTTCCAAATTGTTTTGTGTACCATTCACTTCAGCCAACTCAGCTGTCGATAGTAGTTCGAATGGCACTTTGTGGTTTTCGCTGAGGTGACGATATCCGAATGGCTCATTAGCATCATTTGGCGATTGTAAAACAAAATCCGCCAAATAGTTGCGTATTCCTTTTAATCACGTTTTCTGGGGAAAAAAGGGGACTGATAGAAGGAGAGGGGGAGGAGAATCTGCAGAAGATTATCAATTTCTCTATGTTGTTGGAAAATCCATTTGTCAATAGGTATTACGGTTATAACTTTCGATCTATCCTGCTCTATCTGACTTGGCGCCAAATTTTTAACGGCAACACGTTGGAGTTTCGCTGATAAGGAGTAAGAATTTGGCAGGGTATGGGAAACAAAACGTATCGATTCTTCAGTGGAGAAAAATGACTCTTTCGGCGATTTTATTGCTCACACGCTTCTCTCTATATATCTATCTATCTATTCCAATAGAGTTTTCAGATGATGAAGTTGCGCTGACAGGAGAGTATATTTTTATCTCCTTTGGCGGTCTAATTTGTAATTTGATGCTTCTGTTCGATATTATGGGAAAGTAATAAGTTTTTCTTTTTGTGAAAAATAAGCCCGAGCTTTCGTAATCGCGACAGCCTTGTGATAGGAAATTTGCAGGAGAAATGTTGCGGAAGATTGGAAGATATATTACCTTTCTTTCTTCTCTGTCTTGGATGTTTTACAAGATGTAGTTGTGACAGGATGTATGTGCACCAATTTCTTGTGCAAAGCAATTGGAACGGAATAGCACATGTTTTGTTTTTGAGTTGTGCTTTTAAATCTTTCACAACTATTTACCTTTTTATTTCTTTTTCATATACTTGAATTTGAAGATCTTAATCATACTATTTCCTTGATATGCACCAAGAGTTCATGTGGCATAAGATTAAATAATAAGTGTAAAAATGAGAAATGTTTTTTCCTATACATTTCTTTCTTACCTGTTTTAATAGTTTAATGAAGAGAGTCACAACTTTTGAGATTAAAAATGATCCATTACTTTAAAAAATTAAATTGACTTGACTGATTGTATGATTACTAATCTTGCACTTTGGATTTGGCCGCAGACCTCGTAATTTTGAATCTCTATCAAGTGACGGTGATGACACTTCAGCTCGCACCACACTCTCCAAACCTCCACACCATACGAATGTGAAGGCTTAATCAAGAAGAAACCAATAATGGACGAGGCGGGCAATGCGAGCAAAAGCGAATTGAAAGTGAATCTTCCCCTATCCCCTGGAAACTTTGTCTCATTATATAATTGGAAACTGCATGTTGATTGGTTGAGTCTCGAGTGGTATGATTTCGCATAACAAGGTTTGATATCACTAATCAAATTGTTACCGTTATAATTAATACTTCTGTTAGACATGATGAAGATTATTTAAGTCCTCGTAGGATGACTCAGGTACAAAAGCATTATATATATATATATATATACATGTTTTAAATGTAATATGTATGTTGTGTAATTCAATTTAATCTGAAGTTATATACATTATATGGCTCTGTGATCTTTGCTACAATATGTACTTAAACTTACAATTCGATTCGAGATAAGCAGGAAAAAATCAATTTAAATACTACGTCCTAGTCTAAAATGCGTTAAATAATTTATTGATAGTTTATTGACGACCCCTTAGAAAAAGTAATGAAGCTATTAACAATTGCTTTCACAATTTTGAAAGACGATTAAGTGATGTGGATAATTCTGGAGCCAGTGTCTTATTCTCCAAACGTCTACTATACATTAACGTTATGATTGAGTTCCGACATATTTATTGTTATTCCCGCTACACGACAATCTCTCGAAAGAAAAAAAAATGAACTTACAACGCTTTGGATACGAGTGAGGCTATTCCACCATTCGAGCTACCGTAGTCAGCAATTCTGATGAATGAAGTTCTTCTATAGATATCTCCTCGTCATTTGAGGTGATCCAAAACATTGAGGTACATCTTTTAACATTTATGCTTGGAACTCTTGTGTAGTCATAATCACGTGAAGCTAGATTAAATATCCTAACAATTAGAATTAACTTATATGTATTAACTAACCGATTCATTAACAAACAGTAAAGAAGTACTTTAAGTAGTTATTTAAACAAAAAATTCACTAATTAAATAAATTATAATTGAAATAACTACTACTTATAAGCATTCAGATAGTTATATGATGTAATAAAAAAAGTGGCATGTACATCTCAGCTGACATACATTTGCAATCAGTTCCGATACGAGCATCCAATATCGCCAAAAGAAAAGCAGATTGGTATAGCGCGAAACAAAATTGGGCTAATAATTCTCACGAAGGGGATAAGTGAGAGATAATAATAATAGTACAAAAAGAAAGCAACAGCAGCATCGTCTTGGCCTAGATGGCTTGGTAATCACATCCACTAATCGCCAGCCACTAACCCCTAAGTCCACCTTCACCAAAAAGGAATCATCGGCCAAGATTCTCGCCATCCTTATCAGATTAAAGCAAAACACTTAGGGAACCATCTATTTTGGCGCTGGCTTACCCATTGTGGTGTGACATGGAAGAAAAATAATATCCAACGCCGGGAGATATACATCTACATTTATATAAGAGAAAAGAGAGACAACCATTGGCAAAGAAGAGGGGACGGGATATCTCATCCCCCAATGTCATTCTTTGTTTCGAAATGGGTGGGCAAAAACGAAAATTAATTGGTCCAGGATCAATCCAGTATAGTAGCTAGAGTAGACCCGATAGGATTATTAATAGCTGTCACTCATTTTATCGGTGTGTCAGTTTAGTTTAGCTTCTCCCATCTCCCCACAGAAGTTTCCTCGATGGGGGTTTTGTCTGAGCGGGCATCTTTTAGGACTTGACTGATGATGATCAACGAGAATGGATTAATAGAGACTTTTCTGTGCGAGCCTCAAAAAGTGTCTCATTTTTCGCCACTTATTTATAAGCGTGACATTTCTGAAAGAGAACGACTTTTGTGCAATTATGGATTTTTAGTTAAGGGGGTAATCGCCATGAATCATTTTTAAAAGATACCGGATTTTTGGATATATTTTTCGGGTTAATGGCTATAGTAAAAGAGGACCTTGTAAAGTGGACGTAATTCTTAAGTGTTTCATGCAACATATGCTTGCAAACAATATAATTCTTTTTTCTTTTATTAAAAAATAGTCTCAATTATTTTTCCAATATTTGAAAGCAGTTTAGTAAAATTATTGATGTGCATGATGCAGTTTATGTAAAATTTATAATTATAATGACTTATAATTACTTATTTTAGTAGAAATAATTATGAAATTATAGGTTCTGTATTTTCGTAATAATAATTTCTGTAACATATTTTGCGAAAATTGGTTGTTTACTAAAGTCTAGAATTAAATTTTAATTTCCGGTCGAAGTAATTAAAACATTTTCCGTACATTATTAATTAGTATATTTATTTTGATAAATAAAATTTGATTTCGAAAATGTATAACATGAAATAATATTTCATTATATATAAATAAATGTGAATTTTTTAGATAAACTAATGAGTATATATTTTATGAATAATCATGTACAGTTATTATACAAAAATTATTGAATTAAATGAAAACATAATTAACCATATTTTAAGTTTTCTTATTTTACCTAATGTAACAGAAACCTTTATTACTTACAATTTTTTTAAATTAATTGTAAAGATTAACTCTTTTTAGACGATGTTTTTAGGAAAAAAAATTATTATCATTTTATCACGGTTGATTTTTAAATAAAATCTTCTGTCTAACACAAAATATTTTTGCAAAAAGAAATTTTCCAAAACACGCATATTTCAAGGATTCGCAAAATCTCCTGTTGCCAAGTGCGTTTATAACGATAATAAATCTTTACTGAGAAATTCTAATTAGTTAGCTGATTACAATCTTAGTACTTATTCTAAGAGTTTCTTAAAATTTTCACAAAGCATTTGTGTTATGGAATAACAAAGCATTTAACTTAATCAACGGATGACCTGGTGGAAATTTGAAACACAAAAGGCCATGTGGCTCATTCAGACACCCTATTGTTAAAAACACTTTATTTATCATCTGAAATAAAAACCAAAACTTAGTTTTTAAAATCATTAAGTGTTTAAAATCATATACAATTTCCAGGCTCAGAAAATAATAAAAAAAAGGCAATGTCAAAAATAAAAGGCTGATTAATTTATGTTAGGGATTAGTAGTTTATGTACAAATTACTATATATAATTTGAATTTAATTAATTACTTTGATTAGTATTCTCGTGACATATTGTTGTTTTGATATTGACATGATTTTTTACAAACCAATCGACTGCACTTACTATGTTTTTTGGTAGTTTTTTTTTGTAGAGTATTCTAGGACATTCAATACTTGACAGAAGTTTCTGTTTCATCACGTTTTCTATTCGGTCTTCTGCATTTTCAAAGATCAACCTGATGTTTCATCTGATACACTTTGATAGTTGATCCAGATATCGGTTAACTGTTAGTAGTTTTACTTAAGTCATTCCTAAATCTTGAAGAAATAGTCTCCAAAAAGAATTACATTTCTCATAGTTTTCAAATAATTGAGTGAACGTAATAAATGCGTTGATTACTTCTTGATCTGCTGTATGATTAAGTAAGACTAGGGATCACCGTTTAGTATTAAACAATCATGAATATTCACCCACTATTTGATCCCAACTTCTACTCTCCCTTGGCAATGATTACAGTCAAATATCACATAGGATTTGAAGTGCTGCTCTTCGCTTGTAATTCAAAATAATTGGTTGATTCTCTTACAGAGTTCTTTACATTTTTCTGAACAGGCAGAAAGCTTTTCGTTCCATTGAAGCATTGCGACTTAGGAAGGTTTTCAACACAGTTTCATAACATTAACGATCAGGTGGAGTCATTTAGTGACTCCAAATCAAAATATAATTTTTTATGTACTTTTTCTCATTAAGGAAACGACAACAGTAGAGTTCGTAATAAAATGGAGTAAAAATCAGCAATAAAAATACTGAAAGAATTTCAATTTTTTGAAAATTAAACATTCAATTGAAAGTGGCGTTGGGGTCATTTTATGATCCTACTTGATCATTCGATGATTAAAAATTATATATCAATAACAATTCTGATATAAAATATAATGAAACTACTTAGTTACATTTCCCGTAAATACAAACTACCCTTCCTTGGAATAATGTCTCTCTTTCGTAAATAGCCATATTATGAATGATTACTAAATCGAAATTATGTATAGTTTTTTTCAACATGTTTAAATGTATAACATTTTTATAAATCTCGACAGCTGAAAAGAGGCAATAGTATAAATCTTCAAGGACATAGCATAAGATTTAAAGAATTTTAAAGATTGCTTTTGAATCAAGAAAACTATTTTGCTGAAAGTTTTAATTTATCTTTTTGTTTTCTAAAAATATTGTTTTATCAGAATATGATGATTGGTTTGTTATATATATATATAGAGAGAGAGAGAGAGCGAGAGCATTCATATGCACACATATGAGAGGAAGATATCCAAGTAGATAAGATATAATTTGAGGAACACGATACCAAAATGTAATTATTTTTGAAATTTATATATATATATATATATATATAATTTGATTTTATTTTGGTTGATGTCTTTTATTTAAAAATAGAAACAACATATCCTTTCCATCAAATCTTATATAATTCGAATACTCATAAAATTACAAATATTTCTAAAATCGCCTACATTTTTATCAATTCAATCTTTCAAAAAACTCTATTAAAACATTTCTTTTAGACGAATTTTTCTTTACGCAAATATAACATTACAGAAGTTTATAACATTACAGAAGTTTGTTATATTATTCTATATGCATTTTATCAGATTAGAAACCTGAAAAATGCATTCTGTATTAAAAAGATAAATAATAATTTCTAAATGAAAAATATACATAAATCATGACGAATAACACACGGAGAAGTAACAACAATGACACAAAAAAGGCATAATTTTACCGCCATATCGCCACCTACAGATAACAGAAAAACCAAGCCTCAGCAATCGATTTCCTTTTTTTTAAAACTTCAAGTGTGTAAAATTTCTCGTTACAAGTTAGAAACTAATAGAAACAGAGAAAGTTCTTAGTTTAAGAAGTAATACGACCCTTCAACGTTCACGCCTGCCGATCTCAACAGATAAATTGATTTCGGATTTTTGATTAGAACCCGCGGTAATCCTGAATCATCTTAACGCTTTTAAGCTATCGATGCTCCATTCGCAACTAATAAGAGAAAGAACATAGGGAGACTGGCGATCGATGTTATTGGGCCTGAAAGACGTATGGATGAGCGAAAAGTCTTGGGTGGGGGATTCTCTTCTCTGATTGATGATAACGACGTCTTATAACCCGAAACTTCTTCAATTTTCTTGTGCCTGTCGATGGAGAATGGGGGTTTCAACAATGGTTCGCATAACGGTTAGTCTTACTCAAAAATTTTTACCCACCGAGGGAGTTTTTTTTTATATTTTTATTATCATTACTATTATCTCGCTTCAGGTTTCCATTTACAAAGGGTCGAATGGGTTGAAAAATGGGGATGAATTTTTTGGTTTGCTTTTCGCCAAAAATGGACTCCCGGACCACTTTTCGATGATAAACTTTCAGAGACATTTTTGAAAAGATATATCTGTCTTTTTGAATGTGAGGGTTTTAAAACCCTGTTACCTTTTTACTCATCCCTGGTTATCTTGGGGTAATTCTTCAAAAGTCGAGGTGACAATATATCACGCCTTCGGCTTTTTCCAGTTCTAATTTTTCACTTGTCACCCCTCCCTCCTGATAACTGGTCCTTTTTCTGAGATTGAGGAGGACTGGTTTTAAACAGTCCATCGGCTTTTCATAACGATTCTTGACGAAAAGTGAGGAAAAGAGGGACAGCCTTTATCTCCGTTCCGTCATTTAGGGTATTATTCTTTGTATGTTCACGTCTGGGAGGTTTTGTTTAACGAGGATTAATCTTAATTTATCATATTCTTTGATGCATTACGAGGATTATTTCAATGATTTGACCAGAGTTTCATTATTTCATATGAAGGATTGGTCTTTAAAAAGTTTAGAGTGGCATTTCAATTGAATGGTTTCCATTCCGTTTTTTTTATCCCATTTATGGATCAAAATGTAAGCGCTATTTAAAATAATATTTTCTTAAAAAAACCGCTTTGAAGTTGAATGAAACAAGGGAGTGTTTTCTTGTTGAACTAATTAAAATCTGTGATTTAGTTGAGTAATACGATAAATTATTTGTGAGGTTTGAGGTTTTAAAAGAAAATTGTAAAATAATCATCCAATTAATATATATAAGCGAAGTGCATATTTCTGCTTTGAAGTCCTCGAATTACATATATAAAATGAAATTAGTAAGTTTTACTGATCCAGGTATGATTTTTGTCTGTTTTATTATCACTTTATGATCTAACATACTCATGTATTCTAAATTTTGAACAGTAGAGATATTCTTAAATGTAAGAGCTTATAGTTGAGCAATTTCATTATTTTGGAAGATATTTAAATATATTTTTGCTGTTCCATTTAATTAAATTAATGTGACATTAAAATCATTTATGAGCTAGTGTGGAAACATACAGTCAGCGATATAAGATTTAAAGTTAGATTATTTTTTAGGCATATCAAACCACATTAGTTGTGATATCAATTTGAATTGAAAATATGTTATTCTTAAGCTTAATTATACTGATTTCACTTTAAAAATCCGTTCTTGAACCAGTTAGTGAATAATTAGTCGTATTTGTAATAGTCAATAATAGGTAAATAATTTTTAATAGTCAATTCTGTGTGGAAACAAAACATATTAGTATGGAATATATTGTTTAAATTTTATTAAAATATTCTATTTTTTTCCCTTTCTTCAATCGATTTTTATAACAGAAAAAAAATTAAAATTGAATATGATTCAAACCCAATCCTTAATAACACTTTTCAAAGAGAAAATCATAACTTTTTTTAGAAAAAAAATCTAATATGTTAATGCTAAAAGATTAAAATAAATCTAAAATACATTTTAATCGTTATAAAGGATGAAACATTTTTGCTTTTTTTTAATGAATCTTAAAAATCATTTATAAAAATGTTGTTATGCTTGAATAAATTAAAATATTTAATTATTAACTCTATATCTCTTTAAAAATATGTTATTAATACTCTATTGTACTTTAAAGAGATTATGATAGAAAGTGTCCTGAAATCATGGAACGAAATATATATTAAATCAAATACAGCAAGCATCACGAAAAGATTTTTTCCAGACGTCAGTATAAGAATGTAGTGCCATCACTTCTTCACTAGCTTTAAAATTACACATTTTCTTACAGGTCACGGTAACTTAAAAAAATATCTGAATAGATTCAATTTAATTTCGAATACATTTTGCAACTGCAGTGCCGGAGGTGATGAGGACATTGAGCACATTCTATTTCTATATTCAAAATTTGTCTCACAGAGAAAATTAGCTTTGAAAAAATTGAACATTAACTGGCCTCCAAATCTTAGTAATTTACTTTCAAGTAAAAGATCTTTTGTTCTTTTTATCAATTATATTGAGGATATTTATAATTCTTCTTAATTTTTGTTTTTACATTGTTTAGTCACATGTTTTTTTGTGTTGCTATTGTTTACTGTAACATTCTGTTTTATACTTACTTCTGTGTGATATTTAGTGATACATAAGGACGTTGTTTGTTGTTCAATAAAAAAAATAGTTTATAATTCTCTCCTATATTATCTTATTAACTTTTAAGCGTCAAATTTCCCGAAAAGATTATTTTACATATTTTTATTTTTCCATTTTTCATAATTTACGAAAAATTAAAAAAAATCGTAATCGGAATTTTTAACATTTTAACAAAAAATTTAGCATTATGTTTAACAAATTAAAGCTCAAAAATGATGTTCAAAAATATTATTACTATGATAGTTCACAGTGTTATTTTGTTAATAGAAAGGAATCAATTTTAATATTAGAATTCGTAGACAAAATTTAGAATATTTTTGACAATCACTTGACAAATTAACATTTGCTTGAATCGAAATATTTTTATGAAGCGCATTAAATGAAATCAATGTAGTTATTGCAATTTGCAAGTTTCCTTTTCGAATCTTTTTAATATTTATTTTTGTTTACTTTGAATAGTATTTTCCCTTTTCCATTTTTAGTCGTGCAGTAAATACTCTGTAATCTTGCACGTTCGGGTCCACCGCAATGCCGAATGAGTGATTTAGCCGGATAATTGCGTGAAAATATAGTTTAAAAAGGATACGAAAGATAAATTACTGCATGTAAAAATTTAAATTATTAAAACATGTATTTAATATTTTTATGCACATTCTGAACCTGTGAAATAAATATCAGACAAAGGGTTCGTCATTGTAATCAAATACAAATTTAAATTCATACATTAAACAATAATTTCATTGCATATGAATATTCTTGTACTGATAAGAAACGTTACATAAACGAAAAATTAATAGAATATAATGATAGTTAAAATAAGTTGTAACAAGCTAATGTTTTACGATAAGAAGAAATGAACGTTTGCGTTACTGTTTAAAAAGTATCTGATATCGCGTTGCTTCCGTGATATAGATCTCTTCTTCAAAAAGTCGTTACAAATTATACACATCTTTCTGAGCTCTGTACAAAGTTATGTTTTTTGTTGAATTCGGTAAATTTCGTATCTCGATTTGTCCATCAAAGTTGACAACCGCCTGAATGTGCTCGAAAAATTCCAAAAGCAAACGGTGCTATCGGTGCTGGATTGAAGAACGTGCCACATCATTGAATGCCAGATTAAAGTGTTCTTGTTGTATTAAATTTCTTAAACAGAAACACTTTTTTGTCTCGCTGTCGGTTTCTCATTTTTTGTGTGTTTATTTTTGGCAAACATTTCCTTCATGTTGCTCTCAATAAAATCTTTTCGTTTCAAAATTTTTCTTTTACTTTTTCAGCTTTTTTTCGTATTATATATATATATATCTGTGTGTGAGTACATTCTTAAGTTACAAAATATCTGGCTCGTCCGATAAGTGACACTTAGTGGAAGGTAATACTTTACACATGTTTTTTCTAATTTGAATTTCTATTAGTTTTTGAATGTTTCATAATTTTTTGGTTTATACCTTAATTGATAATGTAATTACTGAAAAGTGATGGTTGGATATGTAAAACAGGCTTAAACTCACATTTCCCATTTCAAAGTATGGGACAGTATTTACATTACATTGTCTTCAATTTTATTTTTCATCATTTCTTTTCTTCTCCCTTGAGTTACTATACTTTTAGGTGTGTCTTATTAACTTGATTTGTAACATTTTTTACTAATCGTTTATACATGTTTTTATTAAAATTATTATATATATATTTTGCTTTTCAGTAAACTTTAGTTTTTTTAATATTATTTTGTAAGATTTCAATTTGGAATAATCTTTTTTAGTTTTTTAATGTCATATGAATATTTTTACAATTTTAAGCATTTTTCGTTTAATTTTATATTAGCCACCCAAGGGGATATTGTTTTAGGTGGATCACCTTTGGCGTACCAGATCACTTTTAATTTTTTTACCGTTTGCTTTAATTTTAATTGTATGTTGTTTAAATATTTTCAATTTAATAATTTATCATTTTCCTTAATTTTAATATCGGAAAAATTTACTATTGTCCATTTCTCGATAATTCATCGTTTACTTTAACTCTTATATTTAATTGAGTAATTTAATAATAACTACAAAAAAGTGCACCTTGAATGACTAAATCTATTCTTTGCCCTTTTATTTATTAATTTTTTTTTTTATTTTTAATATTTTTTTTTTAGATTTATGTTTAGAGGTTTTAATTGTATTTAAAAAAAATTAACTAAAAATTGTACCATAAGAAATTGCCTTATAAAAATTTTACATACATATATTACGACTTATGAGTTTTATATACGTATAATTGCATATGTATGAAACCTTTAGAAACATTACGTTTCATAGTTAGTATTCGTTCAATAGATTTATTTGAGTCCCATCATCATCGGTCTCCGTGATATCCTCTAATATTTATCTCCTAATGCTAAAGGCTGTGGGTGATTGGAAATTTCATTGCACGAGCGATCCTAGCGTTAACGGATATCCTGGTCAGTGGATAGTGGATGTTGTGACGTAATTTCCGTCCGCACAGTCGTGACGGTCAGCAGCAGGCTAGAGAGCTTTCTCAGAAACCCGTCCTGGTTTCGATAAGATTTTTTGACCGGAACGGAAGAAAAGGTGATTTCTTTTCGGCTCAACCGTTTGGTATTAACTTATCTGTCAGAAACAAATTAAGAATTTCTCAGAAATCTTTTTTTTTCTAAAGAAGATATGGGATGAGTGACAATGTGGTTTATCTAACGGAAAGTGTCTGGTGCTTCAGTTCTTTTAGATTAAAATGCAATCTTTCTGTGCCATCAATAAGTCATTTGGCGGTGGATAATTTGATTTCAAATAAATGCCTTTCCCCCCTCCCTTTCTTTTGTTTTATAACTAAAGTTTGGTTTTGGTTTTGTTTGAACTAATGTCGTATCAGAGCTACAAAACAGCTATTTTGTAAATCTGGAACTTGCAATATGAGTGATTTTTTTAAGGTTTTGTTTGTTTGTTAAATAATCTTACTCTGAAGTTGTATTATCCACTAACAAACATTTATTGTTGGTGATATAATTGTGTGCTAAAGTTGAAAGGTAAAGATGAGACTGAATGTTGTCCCTCCCTTATAATCATCCATACTACCAATTTATGTTATACCTTATTCATACGCCACCAGTCGACTTGGAGGTCTGATTTTAAATTAAAAGGACATTAAAACACATTTTCCCATCTGATCCTCTGAACCCTTGGGGACAATTTTGTCTACTAAATAGCCCACCATACATACTAGAATGCTCTTATACTAACAGACACATATTCATGGGTGATGCGCTCTAGGATATCCTGGCGATCCTTCTCAATTTTCGACCTTCCTTTATGTTCATCTTTTTTCCCATATTTTCAAACGTCTTGATCTCAGTTATATTTTGTTTGGAACACCATGATCACATCTGACTCTTGAGCCATTAAAATACTTTCACTCACTCACTCACACACCTGACACATACTGATGTACTCAATAAATCCTGTTCTTATATACATAAAAAATAAGAAAGCAATCTACAATAGACGATAACGATACACAATAAACTCTATATTAGGGAACTTATTTCTGTTTTTACAATTATTTTAGGAAAAAAAGTATACTCTTAAGAGTTAAGTGATTTCTCGTGATGAAAGGAAACATTTTTGTGGGTGATTTCCAATTACATTATTAACCTTCTGCATAAAAATGCGTCATGAATACAGAATTATGATAGTTTCTTAGTTCTGATTTTAGTAGAAATCACTGTGCTACAATTTTTTTTCTATCTAACGTAGATATAAGGTAACCGGTTTCTAGAACAAAATGTTAATAGGCATAGGATTAAGAGTTCGAGCCCCACTTGTCTCCAAGACAGTCGTAAAGAATAATTACATATGCTCTAAGATAAATGATAAGGGTACTCTTAAGTCTTCACATGTGACAGTTTGGAGGGAAAAATTCTAATACATGTACTAGTCTCATCAATTGTATTTCATTGCCAATAGTTCTTCTCTACTGTTAATTATTCTTTCGCAAAATGCCTTAATCTTAGTAATGTATTAATTATTTTAATGAGATTAAGTTTTTTTTTCTATCTTCTACGTTATTCATGGAATTTAAACTATTAATTGATTACTTGTTTATTTAATTAATATCCTTTGTAAAAGTGTGTGGTTTGATTTTGTCTTAACAATGCTTAAATACAGAGATACTGTCAACTAAAAGTAGTATTCATTTTTCTCCTAGAATAGAATAATTCAAATAATACAAAATAACGAAACACTCTAGTCTTTCTCAACCATCATGCTTTTGTAAATGTGCAATTTCAAATTTCGACTTCTCGTGGATATTTTTAGCACGGAAAGTCTGATTATGTGTTTAATTTACTTTCGCTATAATATACATAGTTAAACTAGACCCTGGTAAGTATATCTTGTTTTTCATTATATATCTTTATAGCATTTTTAGCTACGAAAAGATATTTATACTAAATTTAAAAATATTCTGTGCAACAGAAATTCAGCGTTACCTTACTAAGATATCCGGTATAATTTCAAGGCTTTGTATTAATTTTCAACCAATGAGAGATTAGGATCAATAATTTTTATCGTGTTTCACCTTAGGAAACTAAACTTAAATCAGAGTTACTCTGTGACTAATCATTTGACTCATATTAACTTTTATCGTGTTTCACCTTAGGAAACTAAACTTAAATCAGAGTTACTCTGTGACTATTCATTTGACTCATATTAACTTTTATCGTGTTTCAACTTAGGAAACTAAACTTAAATCAGAGTTATTCTGTGACTATTCATTTGTCTCATATACACCGAATTAAAAGAAAAGTATATTTTTATTTTTTTCTTTATTTATTTTAAGGAAATCAGTGCAACTTAAGTATTAGAACATTTAAATTAAGTAATAGAAAAGTAGTAAAAATTATCGTTTGCATTTTTGGCATATTAAAAGTGTACTTTGCACAAATTTCCTTGTTGCAGTAGTTGCACACATACTTTGTCATTCCGCATTCCGTAGACAGACAGATTGTACAAATTTTAATCTTACTTGCTGCACATTTAGTTACGTTTTCATGGAGTTTTAAATCTTCGAAATATCTACAATATTTATTTTGTTGGAATGTCGCAAAATTCGGCTCGTTGTCTCTGTTTGACGATAGTAGACTGCACTTTTAGACGATTATACAGAAAATCTCCAAAAGTAACAAGTGAACAGCTATCTTTTCACCTTCGGATAAGTCATTTTAATAGTTGTGAAGGTCATCTACTTCATGAATAAGTGATTAATACTTAATATAATCCATATGATTTTAAATGTTCGTTCTCAAACATGGTAAGAACTTTGGGTGATAAACTGATCGAAGATTATCTGTTTTTGGTAACTAAAATATTATTATAGATAGAATTGTAACCAAAGAAATGCAAATTGTTCACAAAATTAACTTCATTTCCTTTCCTTTGAACATATTTTGTAAAATTCTGGTTCAAATAGCCCATATAGTATTTTTTTTTTTTTTTTGGGTCAGAACTGCATTTGTCATTTTAATCCTATTACATGAAAAAAAATTGAATAACTTGTCATGGATTCACTTTAGGATTTTTTTAAAAAAAATAACATACCACTATTATATAAATATTAACCCTGATAGTTAAAATTTACCATTTATTTGAAATTATCAATATTCTAGATGAAAGGTCTTATTTGAAAAAACTTTTTCATCTCAAATGTAGAAACATATTTCACAATAAAGAAATAGCCGATTTTAGATTACTGCTGTTTATTGTGATATTAGTGTAGACAAGATTAAATGTAACAGAAAAAAGGGTTACTTGGATTTATTGATTTCGATAAAAGCAATCAAAGTAGAAATTTATAATTCCCACAAACTAAATAAAAACACTAATTTATTTTTTCAAAAGAACTCACCTTGATTTGCTTCAATTGAAATAAATCACTTAAAATAAAAATTGATGATTAACAGTGTTCAAGTTTAAAAATATCTGATTGTATATAAATATATATCTGTGTCTTTGTGTGTAACGCAAATAAAGCTGTAAAACAGTATCAAAACACACATAAGTTTCGAAAAACCCTCATTATTCTGTTTTTTCCAAAATTAAATTACCTGTATTTTACAAAGTTCAATTTTTTTCTTACAAAGGATACTTTTCAGAATCCAGACATAGAAAATTGAAAAATTTCACATATATCTTATTTCAGATTTAACGTTCGGGGGTATATTTTTTTTTAACAATAATAAATTCAATCAAAAGCTTAAGAAAAAATTCAGAAACTTCCAATGTAATTCAATATGAAGTGAAACTTAAGTATAAATTAAAATCGAAATAATTCTGTCATCCCTTTTACATCTCAGTTACAGATTGAAAGAGAAGAAGTAAGTTTAGAAATATATTTGTTTTTGGAAAGAGATAACTTTTAAGAGAATGCAAACAAATTTATTGCAGACGATACTTTCATTAAAATAAGTCAAAATTTGACGTATTCAGTTGTCTAAATAAGGAAATATGAGCTAAGAATATAATTAATTGAATAAAGAAAATTCGTTTTTCAATTTTAAGAAAAAATTGAGCATTAAACAACTATTCACTTTCAACTCATCCTCTTCTATAATAGGAAAAGAACTATTACATCCTGGAATTTAAAAATGTAACATAATGCAATTAGTAATTCATGTAATAGGAATACAATAACATTATGTACATTATCGAAAAAGTATTATTCAGTCATTAATGCTCAATGAGTTTTAATATTTAAGATATTCAAACCTATATATAAGTACATGTTTCCCCTTCAAATACCGATCGGGCAAAAAACCCTTCTAAATAGTTCCCAGTAATCATTGATAAATGAAACATTTTTTAGCTTGCTGTATTTTAAAATTATTTTTATATGATCAATTTTTCTTATGATATTGTTATTATATGTATAATGCGATCTACAATTGCTATGATAGGATTAAAATTCATTAAAATATAAGTAATGAATCACATTTTGTGTTAAATGCATTATTCGTTAAATAAGGAGAGAGGACTAAATACAAATTTGTATGCCATATAATTTTAAAGTATATAAGGATTTCATGTAATTCAAACTTGTTAATTTCGTGGTCAATACTTTGCAGTCATTTGTGTTCAGCAACCTTTAAGCGAGAGAAAAAAATGCCGTTTCTTATCAGTTAAAACTTCTTTTCCCTCTTCAAATACCAACTTTTCAGATAGTCAGCCATTAAATTCAGTCCCAAGTAACCATTAAGTAAAAACAAAACGAGATGTTCTTCATCCAATCTTTCGAAGGCCATTTATAAAACATCGTTCTCTCTGAGTGACTGATATACTTGTCTTTAAATCATGACTTTCTTAATGGATAGTTGGATAATCAGAGTTCAGCAACATTTAATGCTCTACGACCTGACCAAATTGAAACAGGCCTAATCTGAGGTCTTTTTATCCATGACAAATGTTTATTATTGAACAGAGTGAATGGAGTTGATTGAATTTGAGATCTTTATCAGTTAAGAAATGACTTAAAACTCTTGACCTAGAATTCGTAAATTAAAATCAGTTCAGACGTCATCTAATGGTTGAGTTTGAAAAGTTATCGTTTCGGAATTGAATAAAAGGTAATTCACGTGATGGATGTTTGAAGATTTCGAGAAAGATTCCGATCACGATTTCACATATTCAGAAATGTGTTTTTCCCTCACTTGAAGCAATAAATCATGAGCGATGCAGGAATAAAATATAAAACATGATAAATAGGTTTTGTTTTTGTATTACGTTTAAAACTCCCAGTCAAACACTGAATATTATCACAGAGAAAAGCAAACATGTGGTTGATATTTGCAGAAGACAGTCCAGTTGTAGGAAAGAAAGTTAGCAGATTTTTTAGATATACATAGAATAATTCACATACAGTAGATCATCTATTATATGAATACCGAACAACCGAAACATTGGTTAACTGAAGGAATTCCACTCAGCATATGAGTCAAATTGCTCATTTGAAAAGTTTGCGAGATTAATGGTAATAAACTGAAGAAAAATTCTTTAATCAAGCCTTTTTTAAAGATGGATTAAAAGATATGAAAATATTTTTAAATGTATAATAACATACAATTTATAACAGCTTGAGGCACTTGACTTGATACCTAGGTAATTAGCGATAAATTAATTACCATTGCTATGTACTTATGTATGATATCAAAAAACTATTAAAGCCTCAAGCCTTTATAAATTATATACCATTTTATATTTATAATATTTTTATACATTTTATTCTACCTTTAAATAAAAGTTCGTTTGATTTTTTTTATTTATGTTTATTAGCCACTCAATTGGCTATCGTTTCAGTTGGAACAATTTTGGCGTACCAGATCACTTCTCAATTTTTTATCTTTTGCTTCAACTTTAATTACATTTAGCTTAAATATATTCAATTTAATAATTTTTGGTTTGCTTTAATTTTAATTACATGTAGCCAATATAATATTCAATTAAATAATTTATCTTTTGCTTTAATTTTAATTACATGTAGCTGATATAATATTCAATTTAATAATTTATCGTTTCCTTTAATTCTTATATTTAATTGAGTAATTTAATAATAATTATAAAAAAAACTGTATCTTGGATGGTTAAATCTGTTCTTTGCAAGACTTTGCATAGAACTTTTTTTTAAATTTAATCTTTTTTAGTCTAGAAACTTAGGACTAAAAAAATCATGGGAGCTATACTTGAGTGCAAAATTTTAACTGAATTGGACGTTGTTAAGTGCAAGAACCGGGTCAATAGGTCCTCTCTGCTTGAGAATCACTGCTTGAAAATACCATAGTATTGTATTGTCATCAGAGTTATAAGTGTATGCAAAATCTTTAGCTTGATCGAATGATAGAAAGTACGTTAAAATTCAAGTAAAAATTTTAAACTGGAAAGAAAATTTCTTAATTACATAACATAGCAAGTTAAATAAAAGCTTGAATTATTAAAAAAAAAAAAAAAAAAAAAAAAAACGAGTCCCAGACTGAAGCAAAAGAACATCTTGCACTTCTTTTCATAAACTGTAGGACTACTTTAATGGTTATTTTAAACTTAACAAACTTGGTTATTCAGTTCTATATGTTATTTTTAAGATGTATGACCCAAAATCTGTACAGTTTTGTATTTAATATCACTGATTCTTTGTTTCCTACTGCTACTATAACACTGGTTCAATTATTTTCCATAAAAGATAGGTTACCCAAAAAAATCAGTTATCCGAACAACTCCAAACCTCAATTGTTTCGGACAATATATGTTCTACTGTACTATAAAATTATAGGGAAGCACTATCCTCTAAATTTAAGTTTAATTAAAAAATTTGTGATTCTCTTTTTTACTCAATCTCTTATACACGATTGCTTACGAGTATTTTGATTACTTATTTAAATTTTATACAGTTCTTGCACCTTTTTTAGTGTTTATTCATATAAAATATATACTTACTTAATTAAAATTTGATATTACCTAGATTTTATTTAATGGAATAAATATGTTTCAACAAATTTAAATATCAATTGTACTCTTGTGTGTGTGTGTGTATTAGAAGGTATTCGGTTTCAGAACTACCTACACAGAAATAAAGAGTACATTCAGAATGAAAATTTTATTTAAATAACTTTAAATGTATGTATTTGCCACTAAGCATGTAAAATATTTTTAGTATAAGACATTGTGATATAAGCTTTAGTAATAAATAGCTTAAAAGTTTTGAAAAAAAATTTATAAAATCGTACTCTATGTAACATATTTTTTATATGTAAATACGATAAGCAATATCGGTGCAACGATTAAAATTTTTTAAAAAAAATTTAGACTAGGTTTTACATAGTTAGTTTAGCTAGGAATAGCAAAAATAAAGCATAATTTTTATGCTGAATTACTAATGCATGTTATAAAAAAAATGTTATCATTGTTTTTTTTAAATAGTAATATTTATTGAATTTTGTACTTTTTTCGTTGAACTCGTTTCGTAAAGTATTTTCCTTTTTAAACAATAAATTATCTCTAAAATATTTCTTGCAACATTTTCCGCTTCATGAAAACGCAAATATACATACAGCAAATGAGACAAAAATTCTTGTTACATCATTATTAATTTTAGTAAAATGTGAATATTTTTCTTATCATTGCTCAACTGATCATTATTATTTACAGCATAAATTCTTATTATAATTTAAATTTATTCTGTCTTAAAATATTTAACTATTCAGGAATCCATGCTACAAATGCTAGATATCTTTAAAACACGTTACTAATTAGTGAGTAACTACTTTTCTCATTCATGTATATGAGTATATTTTGCATTATACTTGAAAAGTTTTTAATGTAATGTATATTGAGTGATTTATCATTATCTGTTCTCGTTGAAATGTAGAATTAAAATTTCTATCACAATAATATTGTTCTCTGATTTTCTAGCAATTGAAATAAGATTCTCAATTTTTTTTTTGCATGTTCAATTTTTCTTATATATATTATTTAAATCACTTGAAAAATTATTTCAGCATCTAAATCAATCGTTTTCTGATAATGATTTTGCAGAAATTAATTAAACTAAAACTTCTTCTAATTTATTTCAATTTTTTTTTTTGCAAGTCAAACGAATGTTATTTTAATGTTTTTTCTTCAATAAATAAATGTATCAAACTTATGAATATAATTCATTGCACGCACATTGCCTTTCACCAAAACTTACATCACTATTTTCAAACATTTCACATATTTATTTTTTTTAAAAAAAAAGGCGAGACTTGCCTTTCTCTGATACTTTTCAACAACGTTGTTTTTATCAATCGCGTATCTTTCCAGAGTAATTGATTTTGGACAGAAACAAACACGATAACAGGGAAGGAGAAAATATCGTGACGAGCCTCAAGATTCATCGTAGTCACGCACCACACGCAAACGATCATTAGCAGTCGAGTGTTTCTGTTAGTGGAAGTAGAAGTGAATGATTTGTTTCGGTTTTAAGTGTTAAGATGTTTCATTTACCTTTGCTCTTGAAGCAGACGTTTTTTAGTGCGTAATTTGTGTGATATTTTAAGGAGACATAAGACTGGAAGTACTAAAATCTTTTGTTGTTGTGGGATCTTCATGACATTTTGAAATAATGATTTGTAATATGTTTTTAATTAATAATTTGTTTGCTAATTTTAAGAGACATAAGACTGGAGTAACTAAAATTTTTTATTTTTGTCGGATCTTCTTGGCATTCTGAGCTAATGATTCGTAAAATGTGTTTAAATATTTCTAATATGCTTCTTTTCTAAATTAATAATTTATGTGTTAATTTAAGGATACATAAGACTGGAAGAATTAAAATGTCTTATTTTTGTCTGATTTTCACGATATCCTGAACTAAATATTTGTGATAACTGTTTATATTATTCACCAAATGTTTTAAAAACATTCAAAACTGTTATCGCGTTAATAAAACCTTTCACCATTTTTTATTTACATTTTAAATTAATCCTCGTAATTTAAAATTTAAGAACTCACTTTTATAGTTTGTTTACTTATTATTAAACACAAAATAAGTAATTTAACAATAGACATTCAAAATGATTTTTTTACTAAACAATTTTTTTCAGGAAAAACACTCAACATAATTTTTAGTTACCGGTTTTTCAAATAAATTATCGAAATAATCAAACATCGATTTATTTAATTCTTTTGTTATTTTATAAAATAAGCATCACTATCTGAAGTATTTTTGATTTTCAATAAAAATATGAATCACAAGAAGCATCTTGAATACAAAAAATTCATTTTGAGAAAAAATGAATGCAATCGAAGCGAAAAGTCATTGAAAAGTACGCAGTCGCACTTGACACAAAAAAGCATGCTTTATGATTGAAGTATAATCTGATTTGAATAATTTTTTTCTTAATTTTAGATAACTGCTTACAGTTTTTTTTTATAGATCAAAATTTTTCTCTTTCGTAAACGTTGATTTTTTTTTTGTCACTTTGGACAATCATTTTAGGGAAAAAAATGTTTAACAGATAAATCATGGAAAAATATTACCAAGCTATCAAAAAATAATCTGAACAAGAAAAATGTTTTTTTCTGAGAATGTAACGTTTTGTAAATATTTGAAATCCATAATGGTATAAAAACTGTGTGCCAGCTTTTTCAACATCAGCAAAAAATTTAAGAAGAAACAGTTTAAATATTTTCAGAACAATACGAACAAAAATGATTGTCACATGACTTTTTTTTAAAAAAAAAATGTGTTTTTAATTTATTCACATTTTGAAATTTTTTTCCCCATTTAACTTAAAATTCATATAGTAAGTGTATACATTGGATTATAAGTTCAAATACATAGTTTTTATTACATGCGCTTACATTTTTGTAAATGAAAATTTAAATTTACTGTGATTTACTGCTAATTTCATTAAGATGCTCTCTCCTAAAATGTACACACCATTTTGAAAACAGTATACATTACAAATTAAATAACATTAACTATATCTAATTTACTTAATAACTTCAAGTATTGTTGTGAATTGATCTAATAAATCGTAATAAAATCGTTAAAATGCAAATGGATCCGCGTAAAATGCATTACAGGTTTTTTTTCCTATGATTGTCTATGAATCTATTTTATATTCATGTAAAAATTACTTTCCTTTGATTCAGCTTTATTAGCCACCCAAGGGGTTATTGTTTTAGGTAGATCACTTTTATCTTAACAGATCACTTTTCAATTTTCTATCGTTTGCTTCAATTTTAATTACATTTAGCTGAATATATTCAATCTGTTATTTGCAAAACTTTTCTTAGAACTTTTCTTACCAATGTTAAAAATTGTTGTTTCCCACGAATGACTTTATTCTTTTTTGTCTTAAGGTAATTGTGGCCTTAAAATGCTACACATTTTTCAATTTTTGATTTTGTAAAAATTAAAAGGCACTTCTTTGATTATTTATGAGAATTTAATAAATAGGTCATAATAATATTTAATTTTAAAATTGTAGACAAATGTGTTATGACGAAGGAAAAATATCTATGTTTTTCTCAATATATGATTCTTAGGAGTTTTTGGTAAACTTCTTCTAAATCTACTTTTTATCTATAGATCCGATATTTTCCTCAATACAAAAAAATGCTATTTCCTATACAATGAACATATTTTTTATTCTAATGAACACCTACAAATTTTATATATTACGCAATACTCGTACAAAAATTAAGGAAAATTGGAATCACTAAATTTTTAAAATTTTTAATTTTATTAATTTTAATTTTAAAAAATATTTCCCCCTAATTTATAAAATATTACGTATACAAATACCCCATACATTTTCAAAGATTTAAATGCCATAGAATTTAAACAAGAGGTACATAATTATAAGTACATTACTTACAATTCTAAAAACAGTTATTGATTATTAATTTCTCATACATAGTAATTTCAGAACATAAACGTGATTTTCTTTGCATAAACGTATACATAAGTACTCTACAGAGAGGAAAACATGTTTATTAGCCACCCAAGGGGCTATTGTTTTATGTGAGGGTGAGGGTTGGCGTACCAGATCACTTTTAAATTTTTCATACCTTGCTTCAAATTTAATTACATTAAGCACAAAAATATTCCATTTAATAATTAATCGTTTTCTTTAATATTAATTTTGGAAAGGTTTACATTTCCATTTCTCGATATTTCATCGTTTACTGTAATTCTTATGTTTAATTGAGTAATTTAATAATAATTATAGGAACAAGCGCGCCTTAAGTTCTTTGCATAGGACTTTAAAATTTTTCCTTGATTGTTTTTGAATGAAATACACTATACATATTTGCTATTAAAGGGCTTTAAAACAGAAAATATTTTTTGTAAACGGAATATTTATGCAGAGAAATGCTATCGCATTTTGTTAATTGTTATTTTAATATGTTTTAGAAGTGCAAAATAATAATACGTGACTTCTGGATGAACACATAATTTAATTACGTAAGTTGAGCTATTTTGATTATAAGGCGTTCTATTTGAAACGAATGTTTTTATAATATTTCTCAAAGGTATTGTAGGAGTATGGGCAATTATTTCACAGTTTTGTTTTAGAGATGCTATCAGAATGCAGAGAATACCAGTCGTTAAAGCACCTGTGTATGAAACCTTACATAATTAAGTGAAAAATAAACTTCGTCCCAAACAGTTTAAAATAAATTGCGTTTAACTTTCTCTTCAGATAATTTTAATTGTATGTAATATTACTCTATTTTATAAAAATACTGATGAAAAATTGAATTAAAACGACAGAAAAAATTGAAATTTTGAAAATAAATCTGCTTTATATCCTCTGCTCATTAAAAGTCTTTTTTTTTCTTAATTAAAGCCGAATCAATAAAAAGATGTTTAATTTTTATTTCGCTATCTTAAGTTGTTTTTTTTTTTTAAAAAAATGAAGATGGCTTATGGTGTGTGCTAAAATTGTTTAATTTTATTTTATATATGTTATTTTAAATCATATGATCATATACTTCCTAAAGCTCTAAATCTTGGAAAGTGTTTAAAAGATTAAAACGAGGTATTCTGCCTTTATAGTGTCTGGAACTGAAACTTAATTTTATGGGCAACTACAGTCAGGAAAGATGTGCATTAAATCTTTTCTGACTTCGTAATTCAGACTTGGCAATTCAAGAATCATAGATGGGATTTCCCAAATGTTTTTTTAGAATAAACGTCTCATCTAGCAGATAACCAGACTTGGCCAAGGCAAAACAAAAACAAACAAGAAAATAGAAATAAAATCCGGAATTAAAGCTTTAAAATGCTCCCAGATAATGAAATGCCTTTAATCTAATGTTTTCTCAGCTTCTCTTATAAACACTCACCCTGCGACGCCGTTGTGTGATTCATGCCAGTTTAAACTAATGCCCTTACGGGTGTGGGAAAAAAAATCACCTAGCTTAAAATGGTCACTAAAGCTCCGAGTCGCGGTGGGTAATACTAGCGCAGGAGAAAAAAAAAAGAAAAAAAGAATGCTCTTTGGAAGAAGTAGGGAATAAAAAAAAACACAAAAAAGAATGTGATAAAATCTTTAAATTAGCTTTTAAACGGACTGATGTTGCTTCTCAATCTCTTTTTTTTTTACTTTTATTATTTTTTTTTTTACCTCTTCTATGTTTTTTGAATCTGAGGAGGCTTAGTGAAAAAGAAAATTTTCCTCTGTGACTGTAACTGAGAGTCATCTTTTTATATTTTTTTACGTGTTGTTTTTAGATTGTCGTTTTCGTCTGCGCTCATCTATCCTGTGGAATCATTATTTTAAAACGCACGTTAAGACACATTTACATTGAGAAGAATGTTTATGAGCTGTATCTTATTTAAGCCATTTTACCCTTTTATCTAAAATGGTGCGAAACTGCCTTCTTCCTTCTCGTAAAAAGGAGTGTTATTATCAAGTTCGCGACCTCTTCGCGAATGTCGAATTGTTTATTTAAGTGCGTTCTTTTTTTTTTTTTTTATTTGTTTGTAGAAAAGACTGATGTGACGAATCGGAGTGAAAAAGAATACTTTTTTTTAAACATCGATAATCTTTTTTATGCTTCGTCATTTCTATAAAATCTTTTAGTCACTGGCGATTATATAGTGAAAAATAATTTACTGAGATAAATTAATACTGGCTAGTAATTACTTCGTTAAAATGCGCTGATACATTCAAAAATTATTTTATTTTTCTCTTTTATAAATTTTTTGGTCATTCATTTTTGCAGGATTAATTTGTTACAAGGCGAAGTTCAAAATTTGAGTTTTTCAAAAAGTTTTATTTTCGAATTTGACGAAAAGGAACATTGGACTTGTTCGGATATTCCCTACCAAAATGGAATATCTTGCAAATATTTTTAAAACACATTTTGCTATATTTACGCGATAATAATAATATAAATATTTTTAGAATCACATTATAAAATTGGTGAAATTACATTTATATTAATAATTACTTAACTATACTCTTTGTAATACTTTTTCATATGAATTAAGATAATACAATATTCAATTCGTTGTAGGCTAAATATTCCTTCTTAGAGCAGAATTTTAGATTACCAAATGTCTTAAGATAAATTTTATTTTGTTAACAGAATTTTTTATGAAGCATATATGATGGTGCTGAAAATTGTTGGAAATTTTATCCGATATTCATGTATAAAAAAGTGTAGTCCAAACTATCAATCACTCAACCATTCAATTATACAAAAAATCCTCCCGCTAAAATAGTTTTTTAAACAACAATGTTTTGGGTGAAATGCGAGTAATTATAACATAAAGACACACTGTATCATGTAACAGAAGTTCGAATGCTACATCCAATTGTGCGATTAGTAACTGTGGCCACGCGCATGCTCCTATCATGGATTAAATTTAGTTTCAAACCATTGATTTATTTGGTCTATATTTCTATTTTAATATGCTCCTTTTGACTTATAGCTTTATTAACATTTTTAGTTCATGATTTTGCCTTTACGAAATCATTTGAATGATCATAGCAAATATCTATACTTCAAACTCCTTGCAGCGTTGGAACACATCCAATCTTGATATCCGAATTTTCCGATTTCTCTCTTTTTTAATGGGTTTTCTTCTATTTACATTATATGTCTGGGTCAAAACTTTGAAAGCTTTTTTCTCACATTTTAAAGCCCTCAATTGAACTGAAATTTTCTATGCACCATTGTTTTGGATGACAATACGATAATTTTATTATAATTAACAAAAATTAATTGATTAAAATTAATCATTTAAAGAATTTAATTTTACGCCAAGTTTCTCTCTAGGTCGCCAAATGATCGCCAAATCCCTATCTTCAAAACAGGCGAATGTTACTGAAAATTTAAGGTATATAAAATTATCTTACGCAAAGTATTAAGTTTGGAATAAAACCCTTGTATAAAAAACTCGTTTATTTTGCTGGTGTTATTTCAATAAAATTTATTCATTTTCTTATTAGCTTTTAAGAATCATTTTCTATATCCTGGATCGAAGCCGGATACAGAAAAAAAGCAAGTATGAATTATTTTCATGTTGGAGGGCTGACAATTCTGCAAACAAAATAATTTTCAGTTATGCCTCTTTTTTTTTGTGAAAGAATTAAAACTTGAACTATCACTTTAAACAAGTAATGAAAAATCCGGACGTATTTAAAAAAAATTAATATTGTTGATTATATTTGGTTATATCAACTAATAACACACTTTTTTTTTTAAAAGATGTATCCATTTTACAAATATTTTAAGCCCTGTTTTAATACATTTGCCAGCGGAGAAGCGTATGATTAATTATTTTTGTGTCAATTCAAAGTTTAATAGGTAAAATAAGTCAAATTAAACTCTATAACTTGTTGAGAAATATTATAATCCTATCAGAAATTTTTTACGAATAATAGTTGAAAAAAAAACCAGTTTGTCGACAGATATATGTTCGATGAACCAACTAATAACCTAATATTATTTTTAAAAAAAATTCCTTTGTTTTTGAAATTTGCATTTAAACATATAATTATTAGATAAATCAAACTATTCTCAAATGAATTATTTTTAATTCAACGCTGAATGTAACAACTGAATTAAGTCCAGCTAAACCTTCTCCAAGTGAAGCGTTGCCTCCCGAGCCATCTGTTGAACGTCACCAGAAGGTCCTCCTTTAAAACACGACGGACAGACGTCTCGTTGCGGCTTGGCAATTCATCCATCTATCTCTGATGACGTTTGGAGCGGCTATCTGTGTGGGTCATCTCAGTGCCGCCCACGACAAACTTTTGAAACACGAGTACTATTGAAAACACTGTTTGCAATGCCTACTGACAGAACGTTCTCTATCTTTCCTTTGTTATCTATGGGGAAGGATTCCATTGCAATTATGTTTCATTTTTGAGGGGAAGTTTATTTTAAGATGTCTGTGCGTGTATATTAAGTTAAAAATATTCCAGTTTCATTTATGATAAGGAAGGGTTTTCATAAGGTTTCGTTCATTATATGTAATCCTGTTATCCGATATTTTTAGAGTGATTAACTAATGGTTTGATATGTTCTGAAGGCAGTGATGTGTTAAACAGCAATTATATGTTCATGACTTTTGTTTGTGGCTTCGATAGCGGTTGGAACGTGGTTATTATATAACGGTTGTACAAGACCACAACACCCTGCGATGCAATTGTTTCATAATTATAATTTTGAATGATTACTTATAAAAATAAAGCATTCGTAATCTTGTCATTCTAGTTTAAACTCTGATTTTCTATAGGGAGGGTTTCATTACACATTCCAATTCATTGTTTCTAAGCAATATCGAAGTTTACTTTGTCAGTGAGGCAGTTGCTTATAATATTAAAAATATTCTACTTGTTTCTGGAAAAAGGAAAGGTTTTTATAAGAATTGTTTATTTTTCATTCTTTACCTTGCCTAATATTTATTTGGTTGCTTAAGCTTTTTTTGATGAATAAATATGTTAAACTGAATTATATGCAATGTGTTTGATTACAATTATTTGTTTCTCATAACGTTGTTCATTAGTAGTTTTATTAGCTAATAGTTAAGATGTGGTATTATAATTAAAGAATATTACGAACAAATTATAAGGATATTGACGTCTTTTACTAAATTTAACCAACAAAATATGTATAATAATCTTTGAACGAAAATACACTGACAATATATAATGCTATAACAACTACATAGTATTAAATGTAATTAAAAGATGAAAATATAAAGATTTTTTTTTCAATACAATACTTTAAACAATAAAGAATCAACAATACAGGTAATATATAAACGAGGTCATAATGTACAAAACGACAAAATTACGAAGTATTTTAGGGAAACATCAAAAGGCATTAAAAATCAATTGAACTATTAAGACCATGTATGAAAAACCACAACAATTTGTAATTATAACATCTAATTTTTTGCTTTTAGAAATCAGAGTTATTATTTTAAATTACTAAATATGCTGAAATCCATTTTGTCTCGTTGTAAGAAATCTCAAAAGAGTTATTCTGAATCACGCGTGTGATTATTTATAACCATAATGATTAATAATTAGATTGAATCTAAAGAAAAGATGATTAAGTTTTATATTTCTGTTCTTGATTCATTAAAGTCTTTTGAGGGAAAAAAAAGCATTGTGATAATTTTAATGAATTCTGCGGGCAGGCCAAAGAAGGAGATATTTCGTTTACTTATATTTTAAATATATTTTTGATGTTTACAGAAAGATAACTGATTTCTTTAAATATGGTCTTAGTAAATATTATAATTAATTTATCATTTGTTTTTCTATGTATTAGTTTAAAAGTACAATTAGTTTTTTTTTCCAATTTAAAAGAATATTTTTCACATTTTTCTTTCAAAAAATGAATATAAAAAAGCACCCAACGTAGTTACCCAAATGCGAGAGATAATAATTTTGCGCTTTCATTTATTCCCTGAACAAGTGAACTAAAGTAATTTGCTTGTGTAATATTATTTGAAACAACAGGAGAAATCAGCATCACTAGCTTCAAAATAATTTATGGTCTTTGGCGAAGCTCCAAAGCTCGTAATACAAACGCTTTTTGTTCGCAAGCAATGCAAAGTCTATTTACAATATCTACAGCTATTGTTTTTGTAATTCATGCTAATACAAAAGAAGCACTTAAATTGCTTTTGTACTTTTAAAATACACACGAAAAGTTCTTTTGTACGCGCAAGTCCCGCTTTCAAAAGTAATAAACACAATTTTCTCACAAATTAATTGCAAACAATCTCTGGAAACAAATCTAAAAGATACTCGAAAATATTTTCAACTGCAGTTGTGGTAAACCCTATCAGCTGTGGCTACAACGAGAAATGCATAATACAGATGGATACAAAAGGGAAAACCTAGAATATCTTTATACGTAGAGCCGGAAAAAGGAAATAGAAATCTTTTATTCTTAAAAATTTCGATAAGCTTTTCTATTCGTAAACCGCTCAACTCCACTCGTTTCTCGCGTCGTCTCGCCCTGACGCGAGTATTTGTGAGATCATATTTTAAACTGAGTTAATAATAGAAGGCATTTTGAGATTAAAAGCCTTGGTTATACTTGTATTTGGTTGTTAATTAATTTTATCCACGCAGGAAGGAAGCAGGGTATGAAATTGACTGCAAGAGATTTTACGACAAATTTTATTGAGTTTTATTACTTTTCAAGTCTGCGCTTCTAAATCAGGAAGAGATGTAGAATTGGACGATTTGGGAACTGAGGAAACGTAAATTCGTTTGTCAACGTTGACAAATTTTTGACAATCATTGTTTTTACTGTTATAATCAAATTGTAAGAACCAATCTTGGGCAGGAAATGGAATTTCTTGGTTGTATCAATGCTGGTTTTAGTTTTAATACTGTAAAATAAGTCTTCGGCTTGACACATTGTAAATTCTCATAAATATAATTTTTGAATTCGCTCATACGTCACTTCCATTAAATTAAAGAACAAACAATTCAGAATAAATTATAAGGTTCATATTTATAACAATTACTAAATTAAAAAATGTTCGTCAAAAATCATGCCCCTGTGATTTTATATGAAATCACTAACAAGAGGGAAAATTTGTATAAAAGTAACCCTGGAGAAAAAGTAAGGTATTCGTTTGAATATTGTTTGAATGCGTCCAAAACAATATACGTCGCTTTGATGAGATTCAGATGGCTGCTGTAACCAAGTGGTCATTGCGAGGGCTCGTGGCTTATCCCATCGAGTTGTGTGATCGAATCCGGATGCGTCTAAATATCCACCGTGTAGCGAGGCTGATGCTCGTTAACAAGGCTCTAAGTTCTCCCATTGGCATGCTGTGCACTTTGGAGAGGGAGGTGCTAGCTAGCTTTGATGTCTCCCTCGTCTCTTGACCGAGGTTCAGAATTACGAGGTGCGTCGCTAATAGCCTTCGTGATGGTTTTAAGTGCGAAGTTAGTAAACAATCAACCTATTCGAGTTTCTTTAAAGTTGGAAGGGGGGTTAGTGTGTATGAGGAATCTCGCATAGTTTTTCGGATATGGTTCTCCTCGGACTTGTCTTTAAGTAAGTACGGGCTTTGGGATCCCTAGATTCCAAGTGACATTCCTTTCCCCGTTGGGCTTACTGTCGTTTGCAATTCTAGGGGATGCACCCCATCCCCAAAGATACTCTACTGATTTTAGTTTTTAATCCTTCTTTTCGTCTCTTTTTGCACTTGTAATCCAAGTGTCGTTCGTCCCTCGACTGAGGTTCAAAATTACGAGGTTCGTTGCCAATACGCCTCGTGTTGCTTCTAATTACGATGTTAATAAACAGTAAATCAATCAATAAATGACATTCTATATCATTTAATTGATGACATATTTTAATCGATCAATTGATTCGTTTGAATCAATATTTAATATTTTGTCGAATTCATTGTATTTGTATAAGGTATTCTTTCCAAAACGGGCGAAGTTTTTTATATTTAAAACAATCATTTCCTACTTAATCGGTTTAAAATTGCAAAATGTTTGAATCCTTTGTTTGGTTCTATGTATTTCAAGTAAAGCATGCCTTAATTTTGTGTCATGTTTATCAAGAATAGAAAAATGCATAAATAAGATGTTTTATTTATTGTTGCATATGTTAACTAAAAAATAAAAATTACTGTTTATTTTGATACAGCTGAAACTTAAGTTTTCTTTCACTAAATTTTAAAGAAATGTACTTAAACTGGGAACTCATTACATGCGTTTAACGAATTGAAAAATTGTATACAACAAATTGTTATGTTTCTTAATTTTTAGTGCATATTGTGATGTCTTTAAAATTGATTAAAGTTTATTCCTTAATTCATTCACGGAAAAAGTTAAAAGACAATGTATACACATTTTCTTTGAAAAATGTAGTGAGTCACGCAATTTTAAAACTTAGGAAAAAACGCTGTTGCTAATAATTGGATCTAGCAAACGCTGAAATACTGAACCAAGATTCTGAATGACCACCAAACAATATACACGTCTCATTTTTCAAACACTAGTATTCACTGAGTATTGGAACTTTTTAAAAACAAGCCTTTTGAAGGGAAAATGAACAAACATGACAGCAAGAACACCTATTTATCTAAAACATGTTACATTGGAAAGCATTTATATATTTCATAATGGAATCGTAATCTATAACTTCCAACCATACACCAAGAGCAACGCAACTGTAGAGCAACTTTCGAGTGTTCACAAATATACAAAGCTGTATCTGGCATCTAATACTTTTAAGCCTCTCTATCACGTAGGCTGGCCATCCAAAAGTATAGCCTATTTTTCTTTATTTGGAAAAAGATAAAAATTCAATTTCTTTAAAATAAACGACGCCCCCGTTGAAGGCTTTTCACTCTGTAAATGGTTTGTAAAAAGGATAGATGGTTTTAAGCTTTCTGATTTTTCTCTCCACGCTTAAAGAAAAAAATATATAATAAAAAATGGTTCAAGGCATTTTTTTTTATTTATATCCAAGTTTTTTTTTGTAAAAAAAGTAAAAGTTTGATATATGGATGCTAAAGTCCATTGTCCATACTCACGTAATGCAAGATGAAAAATTCTAAAAAGACGTGTTTTGATACGTTACGCGTTTGCGCTTTCTGAAGAATCTGGTAGAGGAGAAATGTTGTCAAACTCGTGTGGCTCTGCGTTATCAATCGTTGGTTTGACTTATATAACCACACGCTAAGAGTTTTAAAAAGTGAGACATGAACTGTACTTTATTTCCCGCTTATTTTTGTAAGAAAGAAATATTTTCGATGCAAACTATGAAATTCATCTCATGATCTGGATATCTTCTTCAATAGTAATTAATTCCACTATATTAAGGTAAAATTTAATATCTTATCACTAAAATTATTTCAAATTATATTTTATAGTTATTTTTTTTATTTTTAAGATGGTTGAAGAATGTGTGTAAAAATAATATATATAAGCGAAATACCACTGACTGACTCATCACGAGATCTCTAAGACTATACGATCCATTGACTTGAAATTTAGCATAGTTACTCATTTTGCGATGTAGACGCTCACTAAGAACGTATTTTAGGGAAGTCTTATCCAAAATTTAATTTTCATCCGTTAATCTACTCTTATCCATCGGTTATGTAAATTTTGGGACTTTATCACCCAAAATGATATGACCGACGCCAAACGGAATATATATTTTTTCTTCTATGTTACACAGCGTATTGTCACCAATTAAGTTTACTTGGTGAGATTTGCGCTTGCGAATTGGAAAAATACCAAATACTTTAATATTGAAGCGCTGATGGAGAATTGGCAAGATTTTGGCGAAGGGGCTTTTTATGTGAAATTTCGTGCATGTCGAAAATAGGAAACGTATATA
>BMAW01069657.1:241696-256270 GCA_019974015.1 Nephila pilipes
TATTGAAATATTAATTAAAAATTGTCGCAAATGTCTAAATATTGCATTGTTAGGCGAGTAAGAACGATTCACAAAATTTCAGAGCTCTAGCTTCTAGGTTAAATTAACTATTGAAAATTTGATGACACACACACCAAGTGAAGTACATAAAAACGTTAAAACTAACTAAAATTAATTCATCCGATAAATTAAGAGGTTGGAATACAGTTTAGTCAAACCACTCTTAGAGACAGGAATTATTTGGTGGTATTTTGCCAAGTGTGGCTACCCTATTGCGATTCGCGGACTTAGCGTTCAGCAAAAAAAAAAAAAAATCTCCAAGTTTGGCAATTTTCGAAACCGCGCCAAGTGGTTGGGCTAAACTGCATTACTTAAAAAAATATTAGTTAAAACTTCTCGCAAATGTCTAAATATTGGATTATTAGGCAAGTAAGAACAATTCCCAAAGTTTCAGAGCTCTAGCTTAATGGGAAGTTTGTTAAATTAACGATCGAAAATTTGATGACATACACACACACCAAGTGAAATACAGAAAAACGTTTTAAAATGGCACCTGAGCAAACATTCCGAACTTCCAAACTAACCTAACGTTCACGAAATGGAATAATGAGGGATCAAAATGGGCTTCGAAATGCCTAAAAGTTAGAGCGCAAAGATTAGCAACGAAGGTACCGACTCGAGTCTTGTTCTTTTTATCTGATTAAAGTTTGAAAATTCAAGCCTTTTCGGCAAGATTTAAATCAACTCACTCAAATACGACATTAATTAAAGCAATTGTAACTGTTCCAGCTGTAAAGTTTTGTGCTAAAATTAATGAGGCTATTGCTTTGATTTTAAAAATTTTATATGAAATTTCAGAGATTTTTAAATGCTGAAAAGGACTCGAAGACTTACGCTTACAATTGGAATAGTAAATTAAAATAAAAAGAAATGTATGAAAATTTTCACATATTTCTTTATTTCTGAAATCCTAGAATGTTTTTTTATTCCGGAATCTTCGAATATCTTTAATTATAGACTATCTAATTCCGGATTATCTAATTGTAAAACATCTCGTCATAGAATATCTAATTCCAGAATATCTGATCATGGGATCACAGAAAATGTCTATAGCTAGAATATCCTATTCTAATATAACTAATTTTAGAGTCTATTCTACGCTGACTTTGAATTCGAGTTTTTTTAGTTTAAAATGAGGTAATAGTATAACAACACTTATTAAGTAAACGATTTCTCTTCATTAAAACATAACGTTATTAGAATTTTTAGTTGAAAGAATGATTCGAAACGCGAAAAGAGAGAGAAAGTTATAAATTATTCTCTCTCTCTCTTTTTTTTACCGCATAACGTAAGAGTCATTGTGTACTATTATAAAATAACGTCTGACATTCTACTTAAATTAAGACTTGTATCTCTGTTAAGATTCTGCCATCTCGCTTGACTTTTTTCTTAAAAAATGGTTAAATTAAGAATGGATATAGTTTAAGTTGAATGGGTAAAGCGATAGATTTATTTCATTATTTTAATTTTGAATATTATATTTTTTGTGTGTTTTTTACTTGAAAGATGTGGGTAATTAAATGACAAGGATGATACAAATAAAATAAAAGCTCCAATCAGACTACTACTGATAAAAGTAGAATAGTTAAATTAATTATATTATTACATAAAAAATAAAAATAATCAATTTACTAGTTTTGATTATACGTTTTAAGTTAATTTAATTACATTTTATGAACTTATTAAAAATAATCAGTATTAAAGTTAAAAAATCTCATTTCATATGTATAACACCTAAATATAATATTATACATATCCGTATATCAAAAATCTTAATTTATAAGCTCAGTTTATTACATGCTTTTCCGAAATAGATAAAATTAAAAATACGCTGTATTTCCTACAATGAATTTAATGAACAGTAATATTTAGTTTTATACAAATGATTAAATATTTTAAATATCGTTTCTTCTAAGTATTTACCAAAACGATTCAACATTTTAAGAATAAATTCAGCTTTAAATAGATATTTTAAGATAAATGTATTTTTTTTTTACAAACAAAATTGGAACAACTCTTATACGAATTTTCGACACATCTAAAACAAGTATTGATTAACTTTTCAACTATACATTGATACTTCTACAGATCTCTTTTTCACTATCACAACAATTGTTTAAAAAGTTAAGTTGAGTAATCCAGGACCTGTGTAAAGGGGAAAAAAAGTTAACTTTAATCATTGAGTTGACTCGGGTTCAGTAAAATTTTTAAAAAATGAGTATGAACAATTTTATCCGTAAAAATTTCTATGAATATTGCTATTTATGTTTCTTTTGTATATTTTGATACACTTTCGTGGTATTTCAGCGATGCCACAACATCCCCATAAAAAAACAAAACTCAGTGGAATAAAATGGAATGGAGAGCAAAAAGGTAAGGGAAGAAAGTGTCCAAGATTGATGTTGAGTGCGTCTGAGTCACGCTTTCGATGGTACAGGAACTGTTCTTCAAGATAAAGCATATGCACGAATGGTCTCAGAAATAGCGCCTGCTCTGGGTTTTTTTTTTCTTTCTCTTCTGACTCCCTTTTTTTATCCGAACCGAGCGGTCATAGATAAATAATGGACTAAGAGAGAGGGAAAGCGGATAAACCGTTTCTTTGGGATTGGGGTGTTGTTTTGTTATTCCATATACCCCTCTGTGATTTGATATTGAGGCGATATTTCTTGTGTGTTCCGTTTGACGTATGGTGTGTCGTCGGATTCATTAGTAGTGATTGCGGATTGTGATGTGAGAGACGAATATATATTCCAGCAAACTGATTAGATGGTTAAGATACTAATCAATATTTTTTTCATTCAAGATGATTCGGAATTTATTACAGTTGAGTGATTATTTTGAACACAGTACTGAAGCTTTATTTTTCTTACTTAATAATTCTTTTTTAAATGAATTTGTTCTTTGATTAACTGTATTTCATTAGATCATGATAAATAGGGATGTTGTATTGTAGGACATTATAGTAAATATCGGTTGGCATCGAAGGTTCGAGTTGCTATTGATGGAAGAATGTTATGTGCGTGACATTGGACTCTATCGCTATCCTCCCTTCTACTAATTCTGTGAGTTTCTTTCTAATTGTGCTTGAATTTAAAATTCCTCCCAATAAAATGAAATGTGACTTATGCAGATTCGGTTGAAATTATGAAATGTATGAACATATAGAATAAATTATACGAATAAACTGCGAATAACGGAGTAAGAGTGTTGGAAGTTAGTTTGTGAACTTAAGGATTAAAGGGAGACATCTGGACCAACATACTTAACCTAGGATTTTCCAAAACATAGCAAGAAAGCTCGATTTTGCCCTTAGGATTTCAGTAATTTTATTCACTCGAAACCGGGTGAGTTGGTAAGAGATAAATTAAGCTGTATTTTAAACTACGGTTTAGGCGCGTTTTGGCAGTTCAATCGCAGAGAAAGTAAGATCAATGACAAATATTAAATAATTATAACTTCAAAGATAATAAATTGGTTATCATCATAATTGGATTCTTTATTTCTTAGGACTATTGCTTGTGACTCTTTCAGGTAAGATTAGTAATGGCTGAAGAATTAAATATCAAGCGGTAGTTATATGTGTAGTTATGGAATAACCAAACGTTAAAAGCAATTCGGTCTCAAATCTATCCCATAGTGGAAAGTTTAATAAGTGAAATACTAGACTAAGTATCGACCTCATCACTTGATCGTGGCTCAAAATTACGTGATACGTCACAATATCATTTGACAAGTACTAGTCTGATAGTTGTTCGATTACTCAGAATTTAAATATTTGGCATCAGAAAATAGCACCTGTTCTGAATTTTTTCTTCATTTTGGACATTTTTAATAACCTGATACGAGAAGTCGCAGATAAATATCAGACTAAGAAGAAGGGAAAACAAACTAACCAATTTTTTAGGATCTGGGGTTGTTTTCTTAATTCCAAGCACCCCTCTCTGATTTGATTTGATATTCAGTGATGTTGCCTGATGTATTCTATGTGACATGTGACGTATTATCACATCTATTAGAAGTGATTGCTGATTGAGATGTACATAGAAGTCAAGACGGATATTTGAGATTGCGTATTGGATGTTAGCTATAGTTTTAGTAATTAAAATTTTTGTTGTAATTACAAATAATTGAAGTTACATATATGCAATTATTTTATGCCAATGTCTGGATATTTTTAGGCGTTTTACGTATTTAACAACATAAAAAGATCTGTCATAATCATATACAAGTACATCATACGCTTACGAGTGTAATGTGTCGTATTGTTTCTAATGACGCACGTATTTTTCGTTGGTTTTTTTTATTTATTTATTTATTTATTAATAAACTATTGCACACAATTTGAAATAAGTTTCAGCTATTTGTTAATTTTTTAAAGTTCTCTATCTTTAAAATAGCTCTCAAAAAATATTTTCCCCCTAGTTTCCCCCCTCTATTAAATAATTATATATATATATAATTTAATTATTAATAAACATTGCAATGAGTACGAATATATCTAAATTTGTTTTGGGAATGAAAATTATTTTAGTTATAAAATGTTTGAAATTATTGGCTGTAATAATCGAAATATATAATAAAAGAAAAATATAAACTTTTAAATGTAATTTAATTGAATATTTTTCCTAATTACATTTTAAACTTTACAAAAAAAAAAGAGGGAATCTCAGGTAATGTTCATTCTTATAATTTGTGATGAAATTTAAATACACTTTGTAAGAAATGGGATCACAATATGCTAAATGGGTTAATATGGTGTACATTTAAAAAAATATTAAAAACATTGCACAATTGTTTTAATAATTAATACGATAATACTACTAAAAGTAGATTATTAAAATAGTGTATATTGTTGTGAACATTATTTAATGTTTCAATATAACTCAAACAATAGCTATTTCGAATCGGATAAGGAGTCGCATTGTAACAGACCGGTAAAAGGGTTAACTTCATATTAGTCTTACTAGCAAAGCCAAAATAATAATAACGTCGTGAACGAATATAGTTATTAAAATTTTTTTGTTATAAATTCAAAATAAAAATTATGTTTTTGAAAACATTATTGCAAACCTATAAATTGTTATTATAAATTCCCATCTATTCATAAAAGTCAAGCTACTGAAATTTTCAATTTATTAATAGTTTATATGAATTAATGTTGCAATTCTTGATTTCATTTAATCATGAAACATCTAAATATTAAATATGCATCAGATATTAATAATTAATCATTGAAAACTTTTTGAAAGAAGTTTTTTCATTGAAATGTTCATATTGTATTCTTTTACGTTATATCTCATCCTTATATATTATAAATTCATTCTCTTAAGTTTTTTTTGTACCGTAATTGTAAATAGTGTATCAAAACAATTATCAATAAATATTGAAAATTAAATATGAAAGTAATTATTTGCGTGCATTGTCCAGGTCACATTTATTTTATTACTAAAAAATAGAACATCGCAATCGCTTTCAACTTTCGTAAAAAATTTAAACGTCTTTTCAAAATTCATCTATCAATTTATTGTAGATTGTAAGCGTTTGCAAACATTGAATCTACTGTCATAAGAAAATATGGCTTCTCTTTACTTTAACAACAAGTTCCAAACCTATCTCTGTAGATACTTTATTTCGATTTTGTAGCGGAAAACATGATCTGAAAAATGTATTTTTCTCCATAAAAAAGATATTTCTTTTCTTTTTTATATTTCACAGTCTTGCCCAAGTCTTTTATTCTTTTCACCTCTCTCATACATGGGGGTATGATGTTTCTCAAAATGCCAAACGATAAGTTAGGGGTAAAAATATGACTTGTGGGGGCAGTGCTTGAAACCTTTCAACGTCTTTTCAAATAGAATACGTGTTTCTGTAATAGAAGATGAATGCTATCAAAAAGGAATGCAAAATATAATGTACTTTTAAAAACGATTGTTTCGTGATGGATAAACATAGCAAGTTAAATGCCTAAATAAGAAAAATAGACATTTCTTTAAACAACGGATATTTTTCTAAAATATATTCTTCATTCTGTGATAATTTTCATAATTTTAAAGAAACACGTAGAAACAGTGGCGCCCAAAGAAAATAATTTTGGGGGCGTACAAATCATCATTGCCACGACAGTAGCAATTTTTTTAGTTTAAGACTACCACTTGGTAAAAAGTAAATACGCTATATGAATCTTATTTTTCCTCTTTAAAACCATTCAAATATTTATATAATTTATCAAGTTATAAAAATATAAAAAGTAAAGATCATTTAAGAAAAAAAAATTAAGATGCCATATTCTTTTCTCAGGGATTGACTAAGTTGAAATCATTTTTTTTTTCTCTTCGTGTTGAAAAAAAAAATTAACATGAGAAGAAAAAAAAATGTTCATGTGTTTAAAATTGAGAACATCAATGATATCATCATAAAATAATTATTTTGAAATATTTCAGTTTCGAAAAAAAAAATCTTGGGGATGCATATGTCTCTTTGCACCCCCCCTCCCGGGTACGCCACTGCGTAGATATGATGAAAAAAATTATATTTTAATTTCTTTCTCTTAATAAATAGAATTAATTTTATGCTATTAATTCTATTAGATAAATTGCCACTAACTTCGTAGCCTTTGAGCCACAGTGACTCCTCCACAAGACATAGCTCATCATTTCAATACATTGAACTACGCTCAAATTTTGTTTCCAGACAAGGTGGTGAGTTGAGGTATTTATGACTAGAGAGTGAGTGGACTTTGCTCCATTTACAGTTTCGGTTGGTACTTGCGGGAAAATGTCAAGGACATGTCATTACGGTTGATATAACCGATGCGCGTGCTTTGCGTTACGTGAGGTTAGTACCTTGTTTAATGAAAAGAGGGGTCATTTTGCAGAGAGTTGAGAAACGGCAGCGTAGTGGTTACAGTCGCGAACTCGCGGCCGGCTTAGTTTCCATTGTGCCAGGGTTCGTATCCTGATGTCACTATGGACTCGTTGCGTAACGTAAGTTACTTATTGTAAGTCTTTAGAACAAATATTATATCATTATTCACAGTAAAAAATGCTCAATTTCATTAGATTTGTCAATTATTGTGTTTATTAATTAGTTTGAATTATTTATTCACTTATAACAATGTAATTAAAACAAACTGTGGTGGACCGGACTAGTGGTGTTTGTAGACCAGTGTCGGCTCATGGGCCGTAGTTTGGAGACCTCTGCTTAGATGAATTGGAAATGTAGATCTCAAATGACTCAAAACATTGGCTCTCAATGTATGAATACCCCTATTTATGGCATTGTATATTTTATAAGGTCTAAAATCGCAATGTAGAGTAATACTAAGACCATACAAACAGTTAAATAGTATTTTAGAATTTTCGGTAACATAAACATTTCAGTATTTGTGAATTTTGTCGTTTCTCTCAATCAATGCTAGCAAACCCCTTTTATTAACTCTTTTCACTTCAGGGGGAAATTGTGTTTATTATGGCATTTATATTTATTATTTTTTTTGTATTTATATTTTTCATAAAAGTGGTTTTCATTCTACGTTGTGTTTGATTGTATTGAAACAAAAATTAAAAACGTACAAACCTAACCTCTTACTACTTTTGGATATTGTAACTTAAACTGTAATCTTTGACATAATATTTGCGACCGCGATATCCCAGTGAACATGATCGCGAACTTGCGTTGGGATGATAAAATGGAAGCTTGAAGAATGGTGTGTCGGCTCAGGTGTCGCGTTCTCGTCACTTGTCCGTGGTTCAAAATTACGAGGTCCATCGCCAATAAACCCGTGTTGTTTCTTAGAGCGAAGTTTGTAAGGAAACAATCAATCAATCTTATGTAATATTTTCAAAGGATTTTACAATCAAGAAATTATTGGAAATTCTAAATGTAGTTACTAATTTATTTATTGTTGCAATATAAGCGACTCTCTTTATGTTTATTTTTTTATTGGATTTATGTTAATATTTAGGAAGTTGCTCATTTAAATATTGAAGTTCAATAGCAAGGTGTTGCTTTGCTATTGAAGATGTTATTTCCATACCTTTTTGGATGGAAAGATATATACGTCTTTTCATAAGAGCTGCGTACTATTTTAAGTGTGCCCCTTTAGGTGCGCGTGCTACAATTTGAGAAACACTGATTTAAAGGATTGTTTTGAGAAATTTCGAGAAAAAATATTTGTTAACATATAGATAATTTTTTAATTGCTTGTATTACGATGCTAATAGGAATCTTTGAAACACAGATATTTAACTGCAATATGTTTGGAGATATTTTGACAAATTAGATTCAAAAGTATTGCTAATATTGTAGCCGATTTTTATCTGTAATTATTATTAGTCTTCCTTGCTGTTGATAATAACAGTAGATTTCTGACGTTTTGACATTTGACATTCATGTAGATTCCATATGCCTTTTTGAAGTTTAAATATTTAGAATGATTCGACTTGAATTGTTTGGTACATGTAGGGTATTGGAGATGTATGTCGTAATTTTTGACCATGATCAAACGAAGAGGACAACACTTGGGCTGCTATTTAAATTTCTTAGCCATCACACAATAGCTCGTGAGAATTGTTATCGCAAATTCCATTTAACCTTCTCCCATTTTTACGCACAATGGAGTCTTAGAGAAATCAGGACTGGAATCCAAAACTCGACATGAATACCATTGGTTACAAAAATCTCGGTTATTACTTTCATACTTTAATTAGTAAAAATTATATCAAATCTCTTTATGCTTAACGCTTACGTTCCGTGTTGCCTATAATGATAACCATGTATGGAGAAATTTCTGATCTAGAAATATTTCACGAAACATAAAGCTTATATCCCTAATTAAAAGAAGAAAAAATATTTTAGACATGTATAAAAGCATTTTAGAAACATCTTGTAACATAAAATATTAATTTTTTAAATGCTGTATTTAGCTGCTTTTATTTGAATGCTATATTTCATTTTGTAACGGGAAACAAGAGGAAACACGGAGAGGGTTTGATGTGTAACCATGGTAACCGTGTCTCAGATGATCTCGGGGTGGGTATTAAAAAGTTTGATCTTTGACGATACTTGTCATTTTTAATTTCGTGATTGTGAAGCTTATTCAAATATACTTTTTCACCTTTTCATTTATCAGTATTGTTAGATCTAAGAGCAAAATAAAGGCTAGAAGGGAAAAAAATGTTAGTTAGTTAGATATCCCTTATATATATTGAAAAGCCGAATGAGAGAAAATATACATAAATATGCTTAGGCGTTATACTTTATATCGTATTTATTTATTAACAATCGTACTTAAAAGCAACAAGAAGCCAATAGGTGACGGAATTCGTAATTTTGAAACTCCGTCAAATGAAGAGACCGACACTTGAGCAGGCACTCTTCTCTCCAAACTTCCGCACCACATCGTTGTGAGGACATTATGCTTCGACAAGTTTATCGTGCTTTAGTCTTGTTACACGGAGGGTGTTTAGTGACTAACACCCACCGTGTAACTTGATATTTAGTGACTAACACCTTAAACACTTCGAATACCATATTTTATCTTAAGTGTCTTTAGAGTTACTGTTTCTTGAATAAATTCTCCTACAGATGTGGCATGGAAGCTTGGAGAGGGAGGTGTGATCTCAAGTGTCGTCCTCGACCAAGGTTCAAAATTACGAGCTCCACCGCCATTATCCTTCGTGTTGCTTCTAAGTGCGACGTTAATGTACAATCAATTAATTAATCCAATCATTTCATTTAATAAAAAAAAATATTTTCTTTATTTTCAATGTAAATTTGAAATAACTTGATAAATTAATTGAATAAAAATATCAAAATCATCGGACTCTCTTCTCAAATACACTGTAGACATCTATTTTGTTGCAATTTATTATAACTTCAAAATTTTTTTGCTTGAAGTGAAGTTCATGACCAAAGAATAAATTCTAATAATCCGTCATTATAACAATACTTTGAATTTATAAAAAAATATCTTCTGTGAAAAATTACTGGAGTCAAGCGACGGATTTTGCTCTGGAATTTTGTAAAAGGTCTTATGATGCATTTCAATTGATTTATGCACTTAAATTTTGTTGTAATATTTGGCTCGACTTAAAGAGGCTATAGATACTAATGAAATACATTAAAATTTCGAATGCATTAAATATATGATTGAATAATGATATTTACCACTCAATGTTAAATCTGTTCATATTTATTAATAGTTTTATACAAGTAAGTAGATATTTTTAAAACTTCTTTTATTATTTATTAAAATATTATATATTTTGTAAGTGTTAATATCTTAGGAATACCTAACATTCATAATAGCACAAGTATATGAGATATCATATTTTAAGAATTGGTTTGGTTTTATTAACGTCGCACAAGAAGGAACACGAGGGCTATTGACGGCGGACTCGTAATTGTGAACCGCGGTCAAGTGACAAGGACGACATCTGAGCTGGCACCTCCTCTCCTAACTTTCACACCACGCCAATGGAATGATTCAGGGCTCCGACAGATTTAACGAGCATCAAACCCTGCAACAATACGGGTCTTCGTGGCATCATGGCTCACATCCACGACTGGACAAAAACCACCGGCCGCGAGTCCGTGAGGATGACTACTAAGCTACCGCGGCCGCATCATATTTTAAGAAATGACCAATTCTTATAGCCGACATTTAGTAAAATACAAGGAAGCTTTCGCTTCTTCATAGATAATGTATGGTTACGATTTATGATTTTTTTTTTATGTTCATATAATACATCACACACACACAATGCCATCTTTCCGATTTAAACATTGAAATTTTGCATATTCTTATGAATTATAATCCCAAGCCCCAAAAAATAAGTAAATAAAGTAATGATTTTCCTTCGCTTTTCATTTTCCTCTTCTGATCAAACATGTCAGATATAACTCGGAAAAAATAATAATGATGTTCATTTTTTTCAATATCTCCATCAAAAACTCTTTCCCAGATCATTGATTTCCGATACAATCTACAAACCTGCCGAGGATAAAAAAAATACTCTCTCCGAACACAAAGAAAAATGAACGATTTCCAACCCCATCTATCGGAAATACTCGAAGTGATATCCTTATCAGGTATCTGAGGTCTCTACATAAGCCGTTTAGTCTCTCTCTATTAATACCTCGCAGGAAGATAGTAGATAGTTCACAGTGCTGCGATGCCTAGGATTCGAGTAGTTACTCATAAGATCAACAGGTGGCGGAGGCATCAGATAGGAGGTCTGCGGGCGAATCTGGAGGGGCAGATATGTCACTTTCTCAGGAGAAATTTTATCTTATTGTACTTCTAGGATAGGTGACTAGCTATATATCATGCTGAATGGTGCTGCACTTATTGTTTGTTTGTGTTCTTTTTGGTCTTCAAGTATGAAATAAATTGAAAGTGACTTTGATGTATGGTTGATATGTGAAAAGTTAAACGTGAGAAATCTAGTTTAAAGAAAGAATGTATGTTTTAAAACGAGTAAAGAAATCTGTATTTGGATAATATTATTTAATAGAAGAATTACGTAATGGCTAATTTTGATAAAATTTTTATGTAGTGCGTTATCCGTGTATATTTATGCAAATCTAAGTGGGATTTTACTCATTCATATTTATGAGGAGTACATATTCATACATAAGAGTTACTACATGTTTGATTAAACACATGTTCATTAAAACATTTCATGCGAGGATTAAAATGAAATAAGCATACAATTTCTTTAAAAAAAGCATTCTATTTTTTCTCTTATTACAGTAAAACAGTTCTAAAAAAATTATTCTTTCTGGGACAATTTACTGTCAAATTTGTATTCCTTTCAGTGTCGTTTTACATAAGTAAAAAGACTTGTTTTTTTTAAAAAAATTACATGAAATTTTCTTTTCATGTTTTTTTTAAGAATTACTTTTTATTTGTATAAGCATCTCCTTTCTGATGTATGGCTACTAGAGGGAGAGAGAAATAAACACCGACTTGTTGAAAAATTAATTACAGTCACTACAAAAATAAGCGGAAATGTTAGCAAACTTTAGTGGTTAATTTGCATGGAGCCTATCGAGGATATAATGTTACTTCGTCAGTTACTGTGTGTTTTTATGTACAATTTATTCTTTTGTCTTGCAACCGAATACTATTGAAAGATGTCTTCGTTCATTTGATGATTTAAAAAAACCTCATATTTTAAAAGGCTGTTTTAAGAATCATAGTTGACAAATAACTTCAAGCCCCTTTGCGGTTGGAGATTATTTCCTTTCTGATTTACAGTTTGAGAAAAACAGACTATTATTATGCTATTAAAATATAATCAGGGTAATGTTTTAAAATTTTTTTCGTCTTATTATATACGACAAAATTCTTTCTGCGAGCATATCAGACTGTTTCATGGATATCAATTGATTTCTTATTTGTTAACATCATACTTGAGTTTAGTTTAGTTTAGTTTTTATTAACGTCGCACTAGAAGCAACACGAGGGCTATTGGCGACGGACCTCGTAATTTTGAACCACGGTCAAGTGACGAGGACGACACCTGAGCAGGCACCCCCCCCTCTCCTAACATCCAAACCACGCCAATTTGAGGACTTTGGGGCCCCAATAGATTAAACGTGCATTAGCCCCGGCTACACGGGGGGGGGGGGCTTTAGCGGCCAAGGATCGAACCCGTGACTGAACAAAAACACCCGGCCAAGAATCCGAAGCCATGATCACTAGGCTACCGAGGGCCCCAACATCACACTTGAAAGCAACTCAAAGATGATAAGCCTCTTAATTTTTAACCACGATAAAATGAAAAGGACGATATCTAAGCTGACCCACTCTCTACTCTTCAAACCTCCACATCGCGTCAACGCGAAGGCATTGAACTGCTGCAGATTTAATGGGAATCAGCCGTGCTACACAACGAGTCTTTAGTGGAATCCAGCCTCAAAATCACAAAGGGAATTAAAGAGCAAACATATTTGTAAAGGTTGTTACTGAGATTCATAATTATATCAAGCAGCTTAATTATGAAAAACTTCCAGAAATTCCTCGTATATATTGTAATTGCGTAGGTCGTAGTAGCTTGGTGATAACGTTGTGGTCAGTTGACTAGAAAGGGATAGGTTACAGTCTTGATTCCGATTAAGGCTATAATAAAGTAGAACGAAACATAAAGTAGAAGTTAGAGAATTCCATAAATTGAGATACAAAATTTGGTGAGCGTCCTTATTATTCTGACTGTGGTTTGAAATAACGGGATCCGATGCCCTCTGCCTCTTATGATTATTCTAGTGTTATTCTAAAATCGAGATACAATAAACTAATCAAAGCATTTTAACAAATGATAATTATTATGCATTGCTCTGAATCATACCTATGCTCTAATGTTACAGGTAAGACTGAAGACACTTTGGAGGAAGTTGCTGATCTCCTGCATTTACCAACAGATCTTTTCTCCGTGAGAGATCCCGAAGACGATGTCTACGAGTACACGGTGTTTACAAAGCAGAGGGTACGAGGGGGTGTCCACTTCGGACCCTATGGAGGACACGTGACCAAAGACCAGAAAGAGAGTTCCAATGTGATAGAGGTATGAGCACTCGAACCTGATTCTTGTGCATGTGTATGGGTTAGTTCACATAAATCAACAAACCAGTATAAAGGTACTTATATTTTATGTGTGACACGTTACTTTGTGCAAAATACTTTAACCTTTACATTAACCTTACGCAGAAATCAAAGTTCATCAAAGACCTTTCTATAAACCTTAGGAAAATGTAATTATACTCGTATTCATAAATGGTTAAGATTTATTTTACCAATGTCATTCTTGACATATACTTATTTAGTTTTTCAAGTTTTTTCTAACACAGCCGAATAACTTGTATATATGTGAGTACTTCTATTCTAATTTAAAATTTATAAGTGAACACAATGTATTTAAATATCAAGCTTGTGTCAGAAAGATGTATAAGATAAAACTTAATTCTTGCAGAAAAGATGTATTGGGCATTTTAATTTTAATCTTTATTTTAGACCAATATCAATTAATATAAATATGGCGAATGGTAAGATCAAGATGTGCTTTAATTAAAATTGTGTTATAAGGAATAAGAAAGTGTAGTTAAATTAAAAGCATAGCAATTTACACGAAAATTCATTGTGCAACCTTTATATAGCATTTATGTTAGCTTAACTCTTATCTTGATTAATATAAGCGATTAAAATAAAATTAAAAAGAAATAAAATCATATCCTATTTCAAATAATTTATTAAGAAGAAAATTACAGATATCGAAAAATACGATTTAAGTAATACATAATGTTAATGAATATTTATTTGCATATACTTTCATGCAGAGTTAAAATTAAAACATGTAGGTATCCGTGGTAAATATTTAAGCAAACATTCAAATGAAAAATCTTCTTTAAACATTCATGACTTTAAACATTTTATATTATTTAATGACTTAGTACATTTTTGAACATTTGATCACTATGCTTTGCTAACCTAATTCTGTATATTTCTTAAAGATA
>BMAW01069658.1:0-15000 GCA_019974015.1 Nephila pilipes
TTAAATGTACTGTTTTTAAAAGACAAATTAAATGGGACGATTTTTTTCTCACAATCGAACTTGTATTGACTAAAAGGAAATATGCAGTTTTAGATGACAATTTTCTATTTTAAGATAAATGTGAATATTTATTTAAAGTATAAAAAGTTGTCAAGTTCAATTTTTCACAAAAAGGTGAAAAATTAAACTTGAATGGAAGGTGGGTAGAAATATTTTCATTTCATTTATTTATTTCTTTGAAAAAGAATATAGCCCTATTAAAATTTAAAATTAGCGACTGAATGTGCGCTACGTTGCTGTGGTACAACTGCTAAAGTAAAGAGGGTATTTTCGTTTAATGTTCTGAATTGAGTACTCTATGCAAAGAAAATTTATACTTATATCAAAAAATGTATTCAACAGAAAACTATAATCTTCAGGATTCAAATTTATATCAATTAAAAATATGAAAACCACTATTTATGTTATTTTAAATTAAAAATGTAATTGATTGGAGAAAGCTCAATTTTTATTTCAGAAATCTAATCGTCCTATAAAATAATATACCATTGATACTCTTTTTTGTTGAAAAAAAAATTATCACATGATACTTGTCACAGCTGAGATTAAATACTAAGTGTGACATTTTTTGAAGCTCCAGAGACAGACTGTACGGTTCTGGAGAAGCGGACAATGTACCAACTATTTTTTTAAAAACACGTAAATGTCCTTGTGTTTTCTTTGACAAAGCTTTCAAGTCGATTGCTATTTCTATGATCAAATTGTGATACCAAAATCAAAAAAAAATTTAATGCTTTTGAAAATTACTAAAAAAAGAAATTTTGTTTTGTTTTAAGTAAAAAAAATATTTTTTAATATTTTACAGGATATTTTTTAAGCTTTATTTTTTTATCCATTATTTGTTTGTAGCTTTATTGAGATTCATTCGATCGGATGAATAATTTTCAAGTGGATGTCTGAACCCCAAATGAAGCAACGATCCTTCACACAAGAATAGCCTTCGACCACTCAACTGCTATGAGCGAGTAATCATTCAATTTCCTCTAAGAGTTAAAGTCACCACCCCCAGTAATAAAAATGTGCTCTCCATAAGGTTGTTACCGACCACCCGTTTCTAAAAAAGGGGGAAGGAACAGAAACACTTTGTTTTTTCCAAGATGTGAAAGAAAAGAGAAATATTTTCGCGACTGGTAGCTGGGCTTAAGTAGACCAGTTTAGGAGTAGTTTTACATAAAAAATAAACAACTTGGAGGGTTAAAAACGAAATTTTATAATAGGGGAATATTTTGTAGGCTAACGGATAGATAACTATTACCAGCAATGCCTCTGTATTTCGAATGACACATACCAGAGGGCGTAGACATCATTTGAAATGATAAAAGCCAGTCGCCTCAAGATATGTGGTGAAATGGCAGTTGTCTTTGCCTAAAGAGAATGGATCTCCCTCTCCTTATCATATATTAGCACACTAATTCCTCGGTCTCAGTGTACTAAATATTTAGTAGCAATACTTGATAGCAAATTTAGAACTAACATATCACACAATAGCGCGATAAGCTCAGTGGAATAACACATAAACTGTACCTATTAATTGGACAAAACTCCCATATATCTGACGAAAATGTTTTTTTCTTCCTTTACGCGTCCAATGATCTACGCGTATCTAGTAAGGAAAAACACCACCAAATCAAATATAAAAATCTCAAATGTGCTCAAAACTCTACCCTTGAGTTGATAGCAAAGGCTAGGATATTTATGAGAAATTATAAAATACGTAAATTACTAAAATTCTGCGCTTTCAGAAAGTACATTTATCATATCTTAAAGACTTTTTTAACTCTCTTCATAATATGCAAAATATTAATATTCATAACCTTGAAACATATGAGATAAAACTAACATAAGATAACTAAGCAAATCCTACAAGACTCCTATGAACCACCATAATTTGTTTTAGTTATTTAATTCTTTCTCGTTATTTAATAGTGAAACTTTTTTTAATAATCGCTATTTATTCCATGCTGGACTTGATACACTCACCAATTTTAAATATCATGAACCTAACTTTGCTGCAACTAATAGAGTGGCGCACCACCAACCGATAGAAATTTCTTCCCTCATTCACTCTAAAATTTGAAAAATTCCACTGAAGTTATACCGCATTCACCTACAGTTCCTGATTCACCACCTATATAATTCCTCTATGGACTACGCCTCCAAGGATGATGTATGACACTCCTAATCCACCACTGTATCTCCTCAACTTCTTCATATCCTCTTCGCTTACGCAAGCCGGCTACAATAGAATTATAACATAAGCAACCAGAACAATTAAATTTTATCATGTATCTTTGCAGTTTTTCTAATTACGGTATCAGCCAAGGAGCCCGTTTATCGTTAATTAAATATGAGATTTTTCGTGTAATTTTAATTAGTAGTTTTGTGAGGTGGCATGTAGTACGGAGGCAAAGAAAAATCTCTCTAACAATACCACTGCTTCAGATTTTGTGCTACATCCTTGAAAACTGCATGATTAGCTCATATAGGATACCCATACAGAATTTTTTTAATCGATACGAAATGGAAAGTGGCAGTTTGACCGATTGTAGAGTCACAATGGATGAAACGTGGACTAGCTTCTACGAACCATGTTTCAAATGAAAGTTCAACGAATGGAGGCGTCTTGGCTCTGCATGTGCACAAAAGGTGCAGATAGCGCCGTATCAAATGAAAGTGATGTTCATTTTTGCATATGACATTTGCGGAGTAATGCTACGCCATGCTGTATCTCAAGGATATAATGTTGAAGCAACATACTACTGATGTAGAAACGTACTCTATGAATTAGATTATTATTTAAAAGTAACAAATTTGAGATATATTTCTTATTAATTAGATAATTCGGCAAAACACTCGATCTTATACAGAAGAAAAGAGGCTCCTATCATAGATAAGAATAGATAATTAAAATTATATAAAATTTTGAAGGAAGACTCAAATGAAGAGACTATCCTTTGGCATACTAAATTAAACTTTTTAAAGAGAACAAGATTAAAAGTTCACATAATTTAATTTAACATATCTGGTGGAGGATGACTGTGGTGTCCGAATCTTTGAATTAATTCGTGAATGTGAATGTAGGTGTTTGTGTTTGTGACTCGTGAGAGTTACATTTCTGTGTTAAAGTGTACGTATAAATGTTCGAATATCGCGGTTGAATGTACTAAATTCTTGGCTCACTACTTAATTAACTGTTCCAAAAAGAGGGATAGAGGGTGATCAAAAAGAGGGAGAAAGCTCCCTTTCCTCCGAAAATTGCAATTGACACTTCTGAGGATTAAACGTTTAAAGACCCTTTAGGGGTCTATCATGTGTAGAAAAAATATGTCCAAAAGAGGCAATCCCAAATTAAAATAAGTAGTTTCATGATCTTGGGAACACAACCCCGAATCATCTCTGTGAATACCTGAGACAACATCAGAATTAGGCCTCTGGAGAAATCGACACATTTTGTTGCCTTTGAAACCAACAATCTTCTATGGCAATGAATAGGTATCATGATGCAACGCTGTCTTGGATCTCTTGCGAAGGTGGCAGGCCCTCGAATATTAGCCATACTTACCTGATATGAGCTCGAATGACTATGATGTCTTCACTAAAACAAAAGAACCACTACGAAGGATCTTTTTCAACAGAAGGTATGAGGTTATCCGTACTTCCTTTAGAGCAGTCTTTATGCGACATCCACAAAGTGTATATGTTGATGATGAACAAATCCTTCCTGTCACCTGGTAGAAGGTGGTAGACATGAGAAGAGATTATATTGAGGGAATATTAGAGTTTTATTGAGAGAATGTTAGTGTTTCTACGCATAACAATCATCATTTAGATTCATTGATAATTTACCACTACTTTGTATACAACCTTTGTATACTGAGAGAGGGTTTTGAGAAATTGTATAAAGTTATACAATAAGAAAAAAAAACGTTTCACATCAATATAACAGTATATTAGTAATTTCATTATGATTACAACAATTCATTACAAACTCTTTTAGTATAATTTATTTATCCATTTAATTCCTCTACTTATAATAATGCAATTTATTTATACGAGTACGTAACCATATTTAATAAAAGCTATGTTTTATTACATCGTCATTTCTTGAATATGATTGTTTTCAGGTATTTTAAAAAAAATTACACGGAAAATTCAGGAAATCTGACCTTTTAAAGTTCATTTACCTAATTATTTTATATAAATTTCATTATGTATTTAAAGCACTAATATTTCTAAAATTTATATTTCCCTAAATTTATATAAAAATATTTTAAAACTGTACCATTTAAAATTTAAATAGTACGACAAAGTTTGTATAATGGAATATAAGTTTTCTTTACCACCTATACAAAAAAATATTTTTATGGAATTCTAGACGTATGAACTTACAATCGGTGAGGTAATTAGGGAACCAAAACATGTTTACAAATTGCGTCGAATTAATAAATAGTACTGTTATTTCAAAAGATAAAAAAAAATCATTTTAAAAAGATAAAGAAAAAAAACCAGAATCAATGCAAAATTTATTTATGGTGATTGTTTGAAGAAACTGGTAAATGGTAATTTGTTCTGATATAAATTGGATGTATTGTATAAAATACTTCTTGGAATAATGTTTTTGTTAATGTGAATACTTAATGACTCTATTTGGTATGAGTATAATTTAACTTATATTTATTTATATAAAAAACACTTGGTTATTTAATTCATGTTAAATTTGTTTTAAATTATATGATGAAACTTGTGAAAGCTAATTTGTCTTACGTTATTCATCTGTAAATTCACTGCGCCTGAACACATTCATTCAAGTTATTTTCATAATTACGCGTTCACTTACGTATAACGACAAGTACTGGTACAAGATTTGCTTAAGAGCAGAAAGGATTTTGGATTGAATGATTGTTCCTCAACACCACATTTAAAACCAATACGATAGCCATTGCTAACGGACCACGTAATTTCCATTCCCTTTCTAGTGCCGATGTCAACTCCTAAATAGGAGTTGACATCATGTCCTCCCCTCTATATTTGGATCATCGACAGAAAAATTTTAAGGCTGAACATATTTAACATGAATCAATCTCACTACAAGTCGGGTCCTTAAAGTTATCAGGAGTTGATGGAAACAATGCCAGCTGGAATTCACAATCACAACCACTAGGCTGGTGTGACCATCGGAGCAAAAATGTATAACAAATATAAGTAAAAATATGTTAAATATTCAACTAAAATTTTAAGCAAGGAATAAATGAGAGTTTTCAACAAAATTTTAAATTAGATTTGAAAATTACCCAAATAGAGCATTTTAAAATTAGATAAAATTTGGATACTATTACAAACATTACTTATTATTAATAAATGAGTAAAAAAGTATGCAATAATAAACCTAGGATTCACTGAATAACTATTAAAAACCAGTGAAGAGTCAATATAATCTTTGATTTCGAATTTCGTATCAAATTCAATGAATTTTCCGCTCTTAATGTTTAATACATGTTTTGTTTTTCTATCGATCTTTTTCTACATATTAAAATTATATAAGATTTCTTTCACAGAAATAAAGGTTGCTGAGCATTGTCTCTGATTTCAAGTTATCTAATTAGTAATAAATCAAATATAGTCTAAGAATATTTTACATGAATAGTTAATATATATAATTCTTCCAACTCTTTTTGGAATTATATGTAAAAAATATTTGGTGAACAACTATTATTCTTCATTTGTTTTCTTTTAAATGAAAATCTACTTTAGAGCAAGTTAATTTCTACAGAATTGTCTTAAAAACCTTCAAAGTCACTATTAAATTTAGTCCAATCGTAAGAATTGTAAGTATTTTATAATGTTCATTATTAATGTGTTAGTCTGCAAATATTAATAATGAAAATAAGTTAATAGCATTTTTCTTCCTTATATAATCTTTAAATATAGAATAAAAATGATATTGATATTTTCTCTCAAAGACCCGAGAGGAAAAACCAAATATTATCAACAATTTTTATGTGTAGTTAAATATAAATGTTTCCCATGAAATATTCCTTCCCAAACAAATGATTTCTCAGTGTTAAATTTCCCACCTCCAAATATGGTACTTCCAACCCCATTTTAAACAATAAGCGCATATTCACACAAACTGATGTTTTCCCGATATTTTTCGAAATCACATTTGTCTTATCGATTAAGAGTCAGAAACAAATGTCTTTTCATTTCAATATTAAAATTATTTTTGTCATGTCACGTTTTAGGGATTTCAAAAGAATATTTGCTTTCTTATTTTTTTTCTTTCTTTGTAGATTTGTTAAAATAATAAAATACCTTAAAAATGACGTACAACTTCAGGGGATTGATAAAATTAATTGAGTTATTTAAAATAAGGGTTTAGACTTTACAAATTGAATTTGTTGGATTGTATGCCTTGAATTTTATCTAAAATAATTTTAAAAATTGCTAGTTTCATTTAGTCGGCTTAGTATGTATTTTTATATAACACCAAATAAAAATTTTGCTTCAATTCACAAAACAATTGTTTTATTTAATATAAAGAGACAAACCATTCCACTAACTTATTTAAATATTAATTTTATAAAATCAAATATAAATTTCGTTCAAAGAGTGTAATATGTAATAGTGGTTATATAATTCAAGAACTGTTAATTAAAAAGAGCTCATTGTTCAAAAACAAATAAAAAGTAAGGTATATATTTTAAAGGAAGTTATATATGTTATATATAAATATAAATAAGTAAACTACATATTTCTTAAAAGGAAATTTGAATTATCAAGAACAGAGTTTTTATGAACTGTAAGAGAATTATTTATAAGTTGGAAACTACATAAAATTTAAAATAGATCAGTGCTTATTTTGAACCAGCAACCACACAATAATATAATTGAATACTAAAATCTAACTTGAGCATTATAATATTAGAAAAAACTAACAAAAAAAATATAGGGTCCTGTAATGCAGTCTAATAGTTTAGAAATGTACTGCAAGGACCAACATAATTTTCAGAGGAATGAGAGAAATACCAAAAATTATTTACTATTTAAATCGTATTGTAAAGCCCCTATTACAATAATGACAAAATTCATTTCACTTTTCATAAAAATCGTTAAAGTGTTCTTAAACATGAATAGTTAAGTTTCCTAATTATTGTTCATCCTCTCATATAAAAATTGTATCATAATAATCTTATTTTAGAAAATAATTTCATGTATATTATAGAATTTTTGAGCATTTTTCCGCCGTAAATTGAAACAATATTTATTATTTATATTGAGAATACTTTTATTTAAAACTTTTGTTTTAAACTTTTGTTTTGTAAGAATTCCCATTGTTTACTGGCACTCTTTCATAAACATGATAATTAGTTTCTCTTAGTAAAATAACTTTGTGGGGAAAAAAAACCTTAGCATCACTGTATGTAGCATTAATTATTTTAATAGTAAAAGAAAAAAAAATTAAGAAATGTTTAAAAATGTATTTTAAATAGAAAATATTTATTATTAAAGCTGTTTGATCGCTCTTAAATATTCAGCATAATTAGCTCATAGACATGGCAAATAAACAAATTTAGCATGCACGTATCAAATGAGCACGTATTTGTCACATACAAATTCAACTTTTAATCTAGAATTTAGTGTATTACAGAGTATCAGTTAGAATCTGTGCATGACTTTTGTTTTCCAGATTACATTGCAGTACATTTTCCCTCGACCCAAAAATATCTTAAGAGGCATTCTGTTTGAAGTCTTTTGTATTAGACGGGATCAGAGTTTTGATTTGGCAGCTGAGCCCTGAGTACAAAATACTTTTTATACTTGAGTAGGACAATCTTTTAAACGAGAAAAATTTCCTTCTTCCACTTATATCAAAAACGCTCTGCGTCTGAGATCAATAAGAATCTTCCTAATCTGACTCAACTTGAATCATATGACTAATAGAAAAGAATTAAAACATGTTTTTCCATCATTTTATTCTCTATTTTGTTATTTAATTCGTTTCATTAATGTATAATTTAATATTTGATGGAGCATTTTTGTAAGAATTTTAATTTAAAAAGTTAGTTCAAACTTGTCAATACTTTAACAAAACTATTGAAAGAAGATGAAGGGGTTTTTTTTGTACAAAAAATATCGATTAATTTTCATTTTGTTTGAATTGATTAAATTGATATTTTTCTGTAAAGTAAAATTACTAGCGAAAATACCTTGATTATGAAGCTTACCGAGCCATTTAAGTGAATCATCTATTAATTATGTTGATATATTCTTATTGAGATTTTTATCATCAAATAAGTTAGAATTATTTATATTACATAGCGTTGCGAAAAGGGTTTACTGTTATCTCATAGATGAACATTCTTTGCAAACTGAGAAAAATGATTACTTTAAGATGATCAGATATGCTCATTAAAGTATTTGTATGCACTTTGTTAGCCAGGAAATGTAGCAAGAAATAAATAAGTAAAGCATAATTTCACTTTATTTACTTAGCACTTTTTACGTAACTGATAGACACTTCAAAGAAAGCCCTATACATTAATTTTTATGCTTCTCCGATTTTTCTCTCCTTTTTTTACACAAAAAAGGATGTAAGTTTTTTAAGTTGGTTTCCTTATAGCTTCCAATCATTTTTAAATTTGTCTTTAATTAGGAAATTCATTATTTCTCACTAAACAATAGTGACCTTTTGTTTGTTAAACAAAACCCTTTGAAGAAAAAAATTCACATCAAACATACTTTTTTCACAAATTATAGAGGCATTTAAATAATATTAAGCTAATATTAATAATATTAAGAACAAATTCAAGTAATTTATTTCATCAAACACTTAAGATAACAAGTAGAAAATGTATTTACGTTTTCAATTAATCATATATGCTCAAATATATTTGTTATAGATCAAAATATTGTATAAATATTTAGTGATATAGTCTGACAGTGTTATCGCTAAATATTTCTGCATTTTACCAGTTCATTTTTAAACTGCAAAACTGTTAAAATATGTATGTGTGTTGTAAAGAGTACTGATATGTTTACAAAAGTTTCACTCCTGAATCAATTACAAAATACTTCCACATCGTCATCTGATTGATGCTAGGCTTCAAAATGTAGTCATTTATTTTGCTGTACTAAACTGTACCATTTAAGCATTGCTAAATATGTTATGCATACGATTAAAAAAAACATTACTTTGTTTCAGAAGACATATCAATTTTAACAATCATAGTTTATAGTGATTCGTATTGAAATCGGACAATTTGTAATCCTGTGAAAAATTCCATCAACGAAATATCTATGGTATTTAACTGTGTTGTTTTTAATTGGATGATAACAGCAATTCGTATTTAGTTTTACCTTCTTTCTGCACCGAAAATATTTTGTATAATATTACTTAAATTATTACTATTATTATTCATAATAAAAAATGGAGAATAAACATTCTACTAAAACTAATCATATATATCTAAAATATATTAATCCTTACTAAATAATAAGAGTACTTCATTCATCAAATTATAAGTGTTATATTTATTACCTTAACAGGGATATTAAGGCATTGAAATATTAAAGAATACTAAGTTAAAAGAAACGTAACGTAATAAAAGGAAGTACGGGGAATTTGCCATTTTAATCTGTAGTATTTGAAATAAAATCGAATAAAAACAATCTCATTTAAAATTAATTTTATTCTATTTCTTTTAGGGTTTGAGGAAAAAGGATTTTAATTTTTATTATAAACTTAGGTAAAAAATCATATTTACATTTGGGATTATATTAATATATAAATATATTATAATCTGTTTCCATCTAAATCATAAAAGTATCAGAAGTACGAAAAACGCAATTACTGAGGTTTTCTCAGAATCAAAGAAAAAACTCTTAATTCCGATTAGTAGAATTACGATACTTTTTCAGTCCTTAATAATTCCAAATGCTATCAATATTCGGACTCATTGGCGACTCCAAGACTGCTGAATGTTTTTGGATTGTTTGTTTCCTACAGAAATACTTCTGACAATTTTTTGCTCTTTCATAAAAGTGCATCAAGAATAATTTCATTATGGTAAGATGAAATTATTCTTGCAGTTTCACAGTAAATGTATGTTTGTGTGTCTATATTCTACTTTTTTTTTTTCATTGGTTTTTTAACTATTAATATTTTTTTACCTTAGTTGAAAGATAAATTCATAATTTTTCTATTTTTAGATGTATTTTGTTAATTCAAAATCGTATTCATAAAGATATCAAAATCATATTCATCTATCGTTTTGTTCATTGTTTTGAGTGTTTGCGGTAATCGTAATTCTAATATTATAGTGACGTAATAAAGTATTCTTAAAATTGAGTGAGTTATATCCTAATTTTATTTCTTAAATTTAATTAATTTTTTAGTGTTTTAATTCTTGCTACTTTATATTGTATTTTACACTTAGTTTTTATTTAAATGGAGTGTATAGAATTTAAATAAATTAAATAGACGATTATTATCAATTTAAGTGAATATTACATTAGATTCTAGAATTTTGATATATGCTCAATGTTTCTTTAAGCCCCATTGAATTATTTATATCCAGTTAATTCGGTCAGTTTTAGAGGCTTAAAATAAGGTAAATATAAAAGACTAGACATTGATATTTCTATGAGGTGTTTCAAAGTATTTAGGAAAAATATATTCTATCACAAATTTTTCTCAAAAATTCAAAATTTTTATGGTTTGAGAGTCGTAAGGCCTCCTAATATTAACCCGTTCGCTCCCAGCGTATCACAGACGATACGCTTGTGTTCTCACTCCTGTGCCCAGCGTAACACGGGTGATACGCTCCATGAGTGTCTACTACGGCCCAGCGTATCAATAGAGATACGCTCGATGAGAACGTTTTATTTGATTTTTTAATGTTACTATTTGGAGTTACAATACCGCGAAATCTATATAGATAGGTTATTTGGAGTGTTGACCTTGGTGATATGGGCTTTGATTTCACTTCTGGCTACCAGGAGGGTGGGGGAGTAGTTGTTAATGGCACGTGCTGCTGCGCGGCTCTTTAAATCTAATGACATGATTTGAAGGGTACAATTGCTTTCGGTTTGCTTTTTTCTTTCTTGCTTGCTTCTTAGAAGTTCGAAGGAGAATTTATAACCCTTTATGGGGGTTAGGGCTTTTGGTAGCAGATGTTCTCAGCTGTTCGTTTCATTCGGTCAGTTTTTATTTGTACCGACAGTCATGACGAAAAGAGAGTGTTTATCCGATACTGAAATTTGCTAAATAATGAATGAATCTGACCGTAATGTTAGCGAAAATAATCCAAATCTATACATAGACATTAAAGTAAAAAAAAAGGGACTAAGATGTGCCCTTTGCTGAAAATCTTGCGTGAAGCGTCAGAATATGTGTGTAAGACATATGACGTTGGACTATACATTGATTTTTTTTTATAAATATACCATACAGCAAAATAAGATTTACTCCATATAATGGAACATTATTATGCCATAAAATTTTTATGCCATTATTATGCCATAAAATTTATAATTTTTTTATTTTTAAATTTTTTATTAACATATGTAAATAAATTTTGTATTTTCTTAAAAGTATGATTTTTTATGTAATTTTATGTATTAAACATTCAATTTTCGATTAAATCTTTTTTTCTTTTGTATATATTAAGTTTAATGCATTTTAAATAATATATGTAAATACAGAAATATTTTAATAAATAGCCGATTTTAGAGGAATTTTTTTCACGAATTAGGCTTAATATATAAAATCGTTTGGGCATAGCGTAACACTCCGCGGTAATAAGCCACGGAGACATAGAAGCACTTCTTTTTTCTACCTCAGAAGCGAAAGGGTTAAAAGAATGGTTGCGAATCTGAACTTCGAATAAAAGTAATTTAAACTACAGTGATATTCTTATGAGCTATAGGATACCCATGGTAGGCATATTCCTTCATAACTGATAAATTGTTATTTATCCCCTAGCAATTGGATATTTCTTAATTATCGTATAATTAATTTAAAGGATCGTTCTGGAGTATAATAGTGTTCAATCACTTTTGAAATGATTTAAAAGCTTTCAAAACCACCTATAATAAATTTATTGCAATAAATTTATATAATCGGTGAACTACTAATTACGAATTAGCTTAGAATAGTTTCATATAAATTATTTCAGATGCATTTATGTCATAATATTACAATAGTTTAAAATTAGTAACTTTTACAAAATCATGCATTATTGCAGCTATGTATATATCAGACTGCAGTAATAAGCATCCCAAAATATTTCTAAAAAATACATTATGGGTTTTATTGAAATGCATATTAATATCAGTTATGTTTAGAGTAATTTTAGTTTTTTTTCTGGAGAGGAAATGCTCTTACTACAGGATGAATAACGATAAATTATAAAGCCGGGAAAGGAAATGGCAAAAAATATTATTAAAGTTTGTTTTCTAAAGAGATTATATAAATGTGATTGCAACATTTGAGGAAAAAATTATTTCTGTTAACTTTACCACAACAAATTATAATATATGCTTTAAGAAAACATTAACATATTTAAATTACACTAATTTATTTCTTATTTGTCAATAATGAACAAATGCTTTGGAAACAGTTCGGTTAAAAATGAGTTGGAAGTAAGTAATTCTTATATATATATATATATATATATATATATATTTATGATAAACTATTTTAAATAAATTAGCAAAGAACTAATTGAATAAAAGACTAAGAGGAAAATTTAATTTTTTTAATTCACCAGCAGCTTAATTAAACAAGATACGATCATGCCACGCTAATTATAAAAGGTCAATATTCTTTGTCAAGAACCAAAAGAAATTGGTGTCCCAATCGATACTATTAATTGAGCACGTATCTCATCCACTACCCAGAAGAGAAGTTTTGATGATATCGTCAACCATTTCCGATTCTACTTTAAGCGAAGAGAAACATTATTTGTTCACTGTGACTAAAAGTTCCAAAAGCTAGGACTCTAAACTACTTCGAATTATAACAAAAATACCAAAAGAACTGGCGATATATATAGAAGAATACGGTAAATAGATAACATCCATCATCTCGTTTCAAAAGTAGCAACTAACATTTCATCAAATTACATATAATATCAAGATGATTGCTTGATTGAAAACATCTTGAGAGGAGGAGAGCAGGAGCAGGAGCAGTATAAGAGAGAGACAGAAGAGAGAGAGGCAGAGCAGAGAGAGGAAGTATATATTTTAAATATATCAAAAACATCTTAATTGTTTTCAACGTGAGTATTGTAATTTATACTACAAACATTAATTCGTAAATTTACCAATTAAATATACGAAATGTTTCTCAAAAATTACTTTTTTATTTGAAAGTGCATATTACTAAGTATGTGACATGATTGGAAGAAATCTGATATTTTGTTCTTGTCATTAAGAAAAAAAAACCCGTAAGTAATTAAATCAAGTTGTCTCATATATGTTCCTCGCTTCTTCAATTTAATTTTAACATAATGCATAAGCCGTGTTTATTACATTACGAAACAACAAAAGATTGGTTACGTAATTTTAAAATGTCTCTTTTTGTTTTGAATGTAATTGTGTAGAGTCGAAATGAAATAATAACATATTTCGCTAACTGTACTGTGTTATTTTTCAAAAAGCACCAAGAAAAATATTTCGCAGCAATTCTGAAAAGCAAGCCTTTTATTGGAAAATTTAACACCGTTCAATAATGTACACATTTAAAAATAGATATTGAGGAAAGCTTTGAAAAATTGACTTCACGTTCAATGAAGTAGTGATTAACCTTTATATGTGGGAAATAAAAAGTTTCCAATACCTAGGATAAGTTTCATGCAGAGAAGTTCCAATCAATACTACACTATGTACTTTGAAAAAGCGTCAATTTGTCTATAGAGTATACTTTCTCCTTTACCCATTTTATTATGTTCGTCGAGTAATTATTGTAGTACTTATACAAGTTGTTCTGTAAGGAATCATAAGCTAAATTTACGTATGTCATAGATTATATTGATTTGTGGCAAATATTTTATTTATAGAAGGGAATAGTTATGCACGAATGAATTTTTTCAAAAGTGGTAGATGTGCTATAGGTTTGACATCAAAGTATGAAATACATTAAAAATATTACAAAAGTCAATATATAATTTTATCACAATTAATTCTAAAAGTAGAGTTATTGTAAATAGTATGCCGAGTTAACTGAATTTTTATTGTTATTAAATGAATTATAAAAAAATCATTAAATATCATATTGTCTGTTGTCTTATAAAACCGAACTTAATCCAAATAGAAAATGTAATTAAAATTTTATTTCCTGCAGAATAGCAACCCAGAAACTTTAGAAACGACGAAAACGGAAATATATTAATAACGTTCACTATTCCGAAGATAATTGGATAAAATGTTATAATTACTGAAAGGCGAAATGGAACAATTCAGCGATATAAATGGATTAAATAACTAAATAAAGAAAAGGAATTTTTAAAGAAAGAACATTCATCAGCTTACATTTCAAAACTCATAATAAAATTCGACAAATAAGTGCGTAAGTTAAATATCTCTTATATAACATTGAATAAATATGAATGATACTACATATTTTATTCGAATGCTATTTTAAGATTTTCTGCCAATTGACATACAGTAACACATTGAAATAAAAACATTTATAAAAATTGATAAATCAGATGTTCATTTTTTTAAATATAACTGTTAAAGAAAATGTAATAAAACTTTAAGGGTTTGGATAACAATGAAATCTCATATCCAAATTTCATGTAACAGATCACAATATTTTATCATATAGTCAAATTCATAATCACGTGATCCCACATTGAACTCCTTAAAAGGCGTTTAATATATTACTTTATAATTTTTAAGAAAATATTCCACCTTCATGCAAAGTTCAAAAACAAA
>BMAW01069670.1:0-20265 GCA_019974015.1 Nephila pilipes
AAACAGTGGCTGCTTCGGTTCAGTTACGTATTACTGAACGCCTACTATTCAGATCAAAGGTGTGCGAACATACTGTTTAATGCATTTTACATTGTGGCAGCATTGTAGTATAATTCCACATTTCCTGGTTTTCCCAATTTCTATTTCCCCTGTTTATTATAAACCACTTTGTATGAAAATATTAGAAATCAAACACTTTCTCCATTTTATTGTTGAAGTATTTAATGAAAATTCCTGTAAAAGAAATTAGTTTCTCAATTGGAGGTCCATGATTCTTTTATGTGTCAAGATTTTACTTTGCCTTTATTTGAAAGTGGAAAGAGATCTTTGCAAGTCTTTCAAATATAATTTTATTATCCTGATAAGGATTATTATCAGTTAAATCATTAGCCATTTAAAATACAAAATGGTATAATAACACCAGTCCATATTTTCTAAGTCATTCAAGTGCAAAACTATTAATCTCCATATAAAATGAGCCATAAAGCATTCTTATATGTTATTTCACAGATTCTTTTTAATCAGTTAGTTCAGGCACTTCTTCTCATTCCTTTAAATATTATTTTGTCCCTGAAGCTTCAAATGTCTGATTTTTAATTTCAGGAGGTAGTGCTTTGTCTCAAAATAAATGTGGGGAGAGTTCTTAAGCATTTCAAAGCCATGGTGAATAATATTATAACAGAACTTAGAATAATTTTTGCAGTGATCAGCAATTTATTAAGGAGGTGAAATATAATTTTTATGAAGATTATCATGAAAATCCTTTAATTTCAGAATCATTAGTAGATATTTTAAAAAGTGCCGGTGAAAATTCTGAATTTTCAAGGAAAAGAATTATTCTCATGGATAGGGACATGTATAATTACAAGGCTGATATTGATTTTCAAGTATCAAGTAATACTTGTTACAAAAGTCAAATATGACCAAGACAGAAAGATTTCCTTTATATTAATAATAAATCAGATCAAACAATAAAAATATCTCGATGATAAATACTAAATGTAAAAATAAAATTAAGCAATCAATGTAATGTTCTTTAAAAGGTAAAAATGTCTGTTCCGCTCTTTTGAAATAGTGTGGATATGAAAATGAAATATAAATAAAGGTGAACGTGAAATTTTAAATGTTTCCCAAAGATTTTTATAATTAGGAGACATATAGATCGATAAAAAGTTGAACATAGTGATATTAACAAGATTCTTCTTGTATTGTAATCAAATTTAAAACGAAAAGTTGTCATTAACATAATAAACGAATTAGTGAGCTGAATATCAATACCTGAACCAATAATTTGAGAATAAATTTTTGTCGTATATGACTAGTCACTTTCAAATGTGTTACAAATAAGTTAAAAATGGATCTAGAACAGGTGGCGTGAACAGAAAATATAAAAACTATATGCAATAGTGAAATCAGTGTGTATAAAAATATGCAAATGTATCAAAATTTAACTGCCAATCTGAAGAGTGACTAAAGGCTCCTCTAGTATTATTTTGTACGTAATATCACCAGCAGATTTCTTACCATCTAAAATTCATCTATTTGGATGCAAAAGGTAAATCAGAAAGACTATTATCTGAGGAAAAACAATTTTAAACATGGGTTTCTTTCAAACTTGTGTGGCAGCAATTTTTATAGGGCAAAGAGCTAGAAAAAGAGGTGGATTAAATTCAAATTGATTTATTAAATAAATAGTTTAAATAATTATTTTATTATTTGAGCATTTTTATCATCTAAAATAAATGCATGTGAGATTATTCTCATTGTGACAGATTCTGTAATCATTCATTCATATAATCATGTGTCAATTCTCTCATTTATAGTGGATTGTCAGAATATCGAGACTTTTAAATTTTGCGAGGGTATAGTTTGATTTGATGAGACTTTAAACATTCTTCATTTGCTTCTGTTTGTAAACAGTTGAATATGATGAAACCCAATTCTTACATGGTTTTTAATCATTTAATTTTGATATTGTAATCAATTCATCATTATCATCAAGCAATCGGAATAGAAGAACAGCTCAATTCTTTTATGATAGCAGAAAAATCACTGAACATAGAACCTGCCAATTAGAAAATCCATTCAAAAATGGTTTCTACTTAAATTACAAAATTTCCCAGATTTTAAAATAGCACCTCTCATTGCAAAAGTTTTCATTTAAACTAACAAAATGGGAGAGAAAACAATTCTCAGAAACTTCAATAATTTTTATCTTTGGAAAATTTTTCATCAGATAAATATTAATAATTTGGGCTGGTAGAAAGTGTGGATATATTACACGTCCCACAAAATCAAATAGTGGGCTAAGCTACAGTGAAAAACTCTAAAACTGAATCTAATAACCAATTCTAAGACTCAAAACCACCACATAAAGTGTCAAATGAAAAATTACAAAGCGAAAATAACAATAAATTATAATGTCATTAAACTAAGGGCTTAAAAATGTATGAAAGAAAAATGTATCATAAATATTGTAAGTTGGCATTCATCATCAATAAAATAATAATTTTGTTTATTAAAATTTAGTTCTTAATAAAAATAAAGAATATTACTCATCTCTGAAACATTTGATAAAAAGCAGATGGAGTTGAAGAGTCCCCAGCCTACCACTGTGAAACACATTTTTGGCAAAGTGGTTTTTATTCAAACATATGCATTCATACAAGGTGATACATATTGTGACCTCAACTTTTCTGTTACTTTTGTGGGTGTCTTTGCTTCTAGTGGCCTCAGTTTCGCGTCACCTCTTCATTCACGTGCAATTCTTCCCAGGAGGCAACCCTTTGAGACTCAGGCAGGAAATAACAGGGAGCCTGGAGAGTGGTGAGGAGAAGCAATTCAGAAGCCATTCTGTGGTTTACCATGTTTCAGTGACTTGTACAGTGCATTATCCCAGGTGAAGCAGCACTGTTCATTTTTCAGCGATTTCATCATCAAAACAGACCAGCCAGCGCTATGTAATAAACATGGTCGTCTTGGGTAGTCAATGAAAATTATGTGCATCCCATGAACCGCCTGGCAAACTGTTGTTCCCACGCTGGAGCAGGTTCATCGTGTGCAGTCCACTCGGATAATATCGATTGGACTTTGAGTCGATGATGGAGCCTGTTATCCGTGTGATCGACACAAGCTCAAACTATTACATGATCTTCAAACACTGCTCAGATCATCATCATAGTTCGTTTTTGATTAAAAGTATTTCACAGCTTTTGCTTTCGACTTTCTCTTTGGCCACTGATGAATGATATGATCTTACACGTTCAATTGATATCTTTGGTATCTACTATTTCAAACATTTAAATTATGGCATTCAAATCATTTTGTGGTTTTCGTCTGATGGCTGCAGCCTCCTTTGATCCTGTCTTCCAGCCTCACCATATAAACTTAGCACCTGAGCTCTTGATGGTTGATTTTCCTGGGGTGTGTCCCGACTCATCAAGACAGTTTTGCTTCTAACTGTATTTTCATAAAAGCAATCATTATTTTATCAACACGCGAAATTCCTTTTTATCCATTTTTTTCACAATAACAAAAGTTGCTTCACTCAAAATGCTATAATTCACAAACTAATGATCCGACAGCTGTCAAATTTATACACGTATCTTTTGAGGGTTAGGGCTAACTAAAAAATATATGGATTTAATTCTAGTAGCGCCATCTATGTGTCAGGACGGGGACTTTTCAATTGACCTGTTATGAAACGTGTCTCCAGTGGTGGAAAGATGCATAAATTTTAAACGCCTACGATTCTGACACAACAACATAGTTATCCAGAGGTTGAATAAGGATTCCTAAGATACAGTCCTACAATTTAAAAGTATAATATCAATAATATACAAGCCAATAATTTTTTTAGAGAACTGAATGTAATAAATTTTGTAGCTTCTTTTTTAAAATTGTGCGTTATTTTGATTTCGAATTCAATTTAATCGAATTTAATTCAATTTTTCGAATTCGGATTAATTTTTTAAACAATTGAAAAAGAAAAAAATCAATACAAAGATTTCTAAACGTCATTCGTTATAAATATTTTTAAAGTGAGTGCAAGAGATAGTATTTTTAGTAGGACAAGAGCCATATGTGAAGCTATGCTGCGATAAAACAAGGTAAAGCTATGATCTAGACGATTGAAAAAGAAGAAAGAAAACGATTGATAAGAAGGAGGGTCGAAAATTGAGAAGATTACTAGGGTATCCCGAGGGGGCTTCATCCATTTTTACCAAAGACAGTATATCCCACGCGAAATGATAATTTAGATGCCTTCGATGTCTTAAAGTCCATACCTACCTAAAGAATGTATGCCCCTGAAAGCTAGATATTTTTAAAAGTGCTAATGAATTTAAAAAAAATTTAGTTTCTCAAAAATAAAAATAACTAGTTTATCTTTTATACTCTTGAATAAAACTGTAATAAATTATAAAATGTAGAATTGAGCTTTTCGAAAATTAAAAATTACTTCTACAGTGCAAAAAGTATCCTAAAAATAATAATTATAAATTATACAAAATACCTACTAATAATAATACACTGAAGAAATACTAATTAAAATTCTGAAGAACTTTAGGATAACATTATTAAAGTCGACTCTAACACAATCAAATTAAAACTGTCCGTAGAAAAAGCAGAGACAAATCAAATATTGAAGGTGTTCAAACAGGAATAGAAACCAATGGAATGAATGTATTTACCAGTGGCATAATAGTTCCAATAACAAAAGGCATAAGATTCGAAATGAATAATATGGCTCCATTACTCAGCATAATGGGCGGTTTCAGAGAGTTTAAAAACTCAGTCGGATAATTGACTGCTTCCTTTATGTCATAAATCTAGACAGTTGAAGATTTCCCCATTTTATGGACGAGTTTTCTTTATGAAAAATTGTATACTGGCAAAATCGGGCGTGAGTGAGTGATAGTGGAGTTTATTGGCGCAAGAGCCAGATGTGGCCATACTGCGCTAAACAAGGTAAATCTGTGATCTAGACGTTAAAACTATGAAAATAAATTGGTCGACAAGAAGTGTCAAGTGAGAAAGTAAAGTTTATTGGCACAAGAGCCAGGTATGGCTATGTTGCGCCAAAAAAGATTTAACCGTGGTCTAGACGTGAAAAAAAATAGAAGAAAAGACTCAAATTGGTTGACAAGAAGAAGGGTGGAAAATAGAGAAGGATCGTTAGAGTATCCCGTGGGCGCGTCATCCATGTTTACCAAAGACAGTAACCCCATAGGAAAGAAAAAGATCACTAGGGTGCCTCGGGGTCATGATGCCCATTCTTGCCTTTAGAAGGCAAGTCTCTGAGGTCCCCTGATATAATCCTCAGGGGCAGGGTGCCCGGCTATACCCCCAGATGCTGAGTACCCATTTTAGTCGCCTCTTACGACATGCATGAGCTACAGTGGGACTATTCTGGCAAAATCGGGCAGATAGCTAAAACTATTCCTTCAAGCTACGGTTTGGTATAGCGACTCAGTGGACAGGACAAATAAAAAAAAAAGTAGTCTTACGGTTTTTGGTACAACGATGATTCTTTAGCGGAGCTTTGCATAATCTTGAATTTTTGCGTTAATTCATTTGAAAAATATAATGTTGCCACAAAGAAGCAAATAATGTAACTACAAACTGTCAAAATTAAAATAGATTACGGCGTTGTGGGATGTAATATGCTCCTCAATTATGCGTAGTGAAGTCCAACGCAGAACATGATTCATGCTGCGCAATATGCGCCAGAATCCTGCGCAATGAAGATAAAATTTGCCTTACCGGGCAATTTAACTTTACATTTTTAAAGAATCTACAAAGAATTTCGAAAAAATGACCCCGAAGTGTATTCTATCAGTATCCATAGATTCTTTAGTACCAAATTTCATGCTTCTAGAATATACAGACTTCTCTCTACATCAACAAAACACACACAAACTGAACTATGTACAAAAAACACTATCTGTTAGACAAACACCATTGTTCGGTTCGTAAGTACGGTCTCTATCCATTCCATTTTTCGTAACAGCTCTAACGATATTTCTTTAATTTCTTGATGTATATATATATATTCTGCTAAGCAACTGTTTTAGTATGATAGGCGAAAACACGATCGTTAAGGAACAACTAGAAATAAAAATCTGATGCAGTAATATCACAGAAACGCGAGGACTGATTCCAAATTTTCGAAAAAATGGGCTCAGAGGATCATCCTGGATTATCAATGCTTTCCTCAACGCGATCAAGATCAGCTTGTCGAGTCGAGCGGGGTCTTCCAGTTCTTGAAGTAACTCTGACAGACCCTTACGTCACGAAACGTTTAACCAAGGCGAATATCATAGGTCTAGAACAGTGTTTCTTAACCTTTTTGGTGCAATGGACCCCTTTAAAATTTTTAAATATGTCACGGACCCCTCTGTGAAAAAAATTTGTTTAAACGTCAATTATTACAAAATATATTCTATTTTATTATTTAAATATTTTTATTTCAATAATATAACTGTAGAGAGATATCTTTATGTTCCTGGATATAAAATAATAATTGTAATTTATTTTCAATGTGAAGGCTGTTGCTGCTTTTCCTTGATTAGGAGATTGAATTGAGGGATGGTTTTCGACAAAGCAACGCGCATTTCATGTTCGACATTCAGTCGATTTCGATGTTTTGTTTTTATTGTTACGAGTGTGGAAAATCCTGATTCGCAAAGATATACCGTAGCAAATGGAATAATGGCTGCCATAGCTCGTTTTACTAGCAATGGGTAGGCTTCTCTTAAAGAAGACCAAAACTCCCCAAGAGTTTTTGAATCGAAATCCATTTTTAACAAGGACTTCGTTTTCAAATCAATTAACTCGTCTTTGGCAAGGTCCATGTCGTCGATACAGTCAATATCACAAAGAAAAGGATTACGAATCCACAACTCATCTTTTTTAGTTATTTCATCCAAATTGAAATATTTTTCAAATGAAACTTGAAGTACTTCCAGGTGCTCACAGATTTCATCCTTCAAGTTATTCAATAACAAACTATCTTGCCGAGATCCATTTTCAAAAATGAATTCGTCCAACATTTGAAAGTTTGCATATATCCCATTTTGAATTCTAATTTTCCAAACCGACATTTTCGATAAAAATGCTTGTAGTTTTTCAGTGGCATCCATAATTGTTGTATCAGGCCCCTGAATTGAAATATTTATATCGTTCATGTGGTTAAAAATATCTGCCAGGTAAGCCAATTTACATATAAAATCTTTGTTATTGAAATATTTGAAGAGCGAGTTATCTTTTTTTTCCAAAAATAGTGATACTTCTTTCTTCAACATAAAAATTCGTTTCAAAACCTGCCCTCGAGACAGCCAGCGCACTTCCGTGTGGTACAGAAGTACTTCATGTTCTGCGTTCATTTCTTGACACAATGTTTTAAAAAGACGATGATTAAGAGCTCTACTTCTAATAAAATTCACGGTTTTAATAACTATTGACAATACATCTATTAAGCTGGTTGGAAGAGTTTTTGTAGCCAACGCATGTCTATGTAAAAAACAATGTGTAACAATAACATTAGGAGCTTCTTTTTTTACCAAATGCGCAAAACCAGATTTATTGCCAAGCATTGCAGGTGCTCCATCGGTACAAAGCGAATGAAGTTTTTGTTTCCAGTCGAAATCGTGTTTAGAAAAGAAAACATTCAAAATCGCTAAAACATCAACTGCCATTGTAGTTTGCAAAAGAGGCTCACAAAATAAGAATTCTTCTTTGATAGTATCAGCTGACACGTAACGAACAAAAACCAGAAGTTGACTACAATTCGATATGTCTGTAGTTTCATCCAGTTGCATACTAAAGGGAAATGGCGATGCTTTCAATTCATTGATGATCTGTTTCAAAATATTACAAGAAATTTCAACAATTCTTGACTGTATCACATCATTGGATAATGGAATAGCCTCAAGTTTTTTTCTCTGTTCCAGTCCACAAACTAATTCAACCATTTCTAGCGCACATGGCTTAATTAATGTCTCTCCAATAGTATGCGGTTTCTTACTTTTGGCAATACGATATGCAACTCTGAAAGATGCCTCAACCAAAGTTTTTTGTGGAATACCAAATCCAAGTTTGGTTAATGTTCCAGATTTAGAAAACTGGGTTTTCTTCTTTGTAAAAAATTCTAGATCTTTAGATGCATTTTCAGGATGAAGAGATTTGAGATGCTCTATCAATTTTGCCGGTTTCATACTGGCGTTTGCCAAAACTTTTCCACACAGAAAGCATTGTGGCTTTTCAACATCGTCCGATTCCTTCATGCAACAGAATCCATATTTAACGTAACTTTCATCGTACTTCCTTTTTTTGGACATTTTGGGCTAAAAAAAATATCAAATAATCAAACGAAATTATTAAGAATACAAATTGAAATTGTTCACAAATGAATTACTTGACTGAACTCACCTTTACTTGAAAACACCGTTGTCAACACAAAAAAACACTAGAAAAAACTATGATACAAAAAAGCACTCGAAAAAAAAATACTAGTAAATATACTGCTGTTTGTAGAAAATGCAACACCATGAAAGAATCATCAGAATCAAATGAAATTTAATGCAGAAACGACTTGTACTGATACAAATAAATGATGAAATTTTCAAAACAAAAGAAACAAATTAAGCGTCCGAAATCAGTATTTGGTGCAGCCACCATGCGCTGCAATAAGTGCTGCTATACGACGTGGCATGGAGTCAAACAGATGTTGAATATCTGCTTGAGGAAGAGAATTCCATATCGCTTGTATGCGCAACCAAAGTTCGTCTTTGGAAACTGCAGGACGCGGATCACGAGCGAGACGCCGACCAACCATATCCCACACGTGCTCAATAGGCGACATATCCGGTGAATAAGCAGGCCAAGGAAGAAGTTGCATGCGTTGTGCTGAACAGAAGTCTCGAACAGTCCGCGCAACATGTGGGCGTGCATTATCCTGCTGAAAGATAGCTCCAGGGATGCCTTGAAGGAAAGGAACGACTTCGGGCTGTAGCACTTCACGGACGTACCTGTTGCTATTGAGATTACCCTCAATTCGTATCAAATTGGATCGTCCATGATACGAAATCGCACCCCAGACCATAACTCCGGGTGTTCGACCACTATGTCGTTCAATAATACACTCAGGAAGGCAGCGTTGACCGGCATAACGTCTAACACGAACACGGCCATCATGGGTCCACAAATTGAAGCGTGATTCATCTGAAAAGACAACTTGGTGCCAATCAGCTCGCCTGTCTCTGTGCTCAAGAGCCCACTGCCGACGCAGCCGTCGATGATTCGCCGTGAGGGGAATCCTGTATAAAGGCACCCTTGCACGCAATCCACGGCGCAGCAGACGACGACGAATTGACGAAGCCGACAATTGTACACCTGTAGCAGTAGACCAACGTGCTGCCAGCTGCCTGGAGGAAGCTGTGCGATCATTCACCGCCATGCGGAGCAGGTGTCGATCATCGCGCTCTGACGTCACCTTCTGTCGTCCAGTGCCTGTTTTTCGAGTTGTTCGGTGCTCGTCGGTCCACTGCTTCCAAACTCGCATCACTGTGGAACTGTTCCGCTGCATACGAGCTGCTATTGCGCGATAGGAAAATCCTCCTTCTCGAAGGCCGATTATCCTCCCTCGTTCAAACTCCGTAAGTTGCTTGAATTTCTTATTCTTCCGTCGTGGAGGCATACTCAGGTCTCACTAAACGTTTGCCACTAACAAATAATCATAGACTTTTTTCAACGTCCCGCTACAGCACTTTATTTATACGCTTTCAGCATCAATTCAGAGGGCGCTGCGCGCGCCGCGCACGCGCGATGGCTCTGAAACTTTATTAATTTGCATAATATCCTATAATTGACATTTGCTGCGAATTTCATTTGATTCTGATGATTCCTTCATGGTGTTGCATTTTCTACAAACAGCAGTTTACAATACTTTACGAACAAATATTTCGCTTTAAGAATTTGCAAGAACTTTGTGGAACTGATTCTAACGCACTTTATTCCAAGTGAAATAAAAATCAAAGGCTACTCAGTGTTTCAAATTGTTTTTTTTCTCGTATTGTGGAGGTCTCTATTGGGAAATGGCAGACACACGGTTTAAAGAAGTTCGTGACAAAAAAAAATTTTTTTTAAAGAAATTTTAAAAATTAGGAGCAGTCGGCGAACCCCCAAAATATGATCCATGGACTCCCGAGGGGTCCATGAACCACAGGTTAAGAAACATTGGTCTAGAAGGAGGCCTTCAAAGGGAAATATTGAACATATTCCCACTGAGCGAGAAAAAGTGAATCTATATTGCATAATAACATTGGATAACTTCACATTTTGCTCAGATGTGTGTTTTTCCAAAATTTAAAACCCAAGCCTTGATTTTCGGATTCTGGTAACAAAAAAAAAAAAAAAAATGCCCACTTTTCTCAAAAATTATTCCCATCTTAAATTGTGGAGTGATTTTTTACAACGTTTTTCTGAATTTCACTTGGTGTGTGTGTGTGTGTGAGTGTGTGTCATCAAATTTTCGATCGTTAATTTAACCAACTTCCCATCAAGCTAGAGCTTTGAAATTTTGGGAATCGTTCGTACTCGCCTAACAATGCAATATTTAGACGTTTGCGATAAGTTTTAATTAATATTTTCTTTAATAATGCAGTTTAGCCCAATCACTTGGCGCGATTTCAAAAATTTGCTCCAAACTTGGCTGGTTTTTATTTATTATTATTTTATTTTTTGTTTAACTTAAGTCCGTAAAACGGAACAGGGTAGCCACATTTAGCAAAATATCGCTAAGTAATTCTTGTCGCCAAGGGTGGTTGGGTAAAAATGCATTCCATTCATTTAATTTACCGGATGAATTAATTAATTTTAGTTAGTTTTAACGTTTTTATGTATTTCACTTGGTGTGTATCTGTCTGTGTGTGTATCACTGTGTCATCAAGTTTTCTATCGTTAATTTAACCAACTTCCCAGCAAGCTAGAGCTCTGAAATTTTGGGAACTGTTCTTACTTGCCTAACAATGCAATATTTAGATATTTGCATCCAGTTTTAACTAATATTTCAATAATTTTTTTAATAAACTTTGCCGCCATATAAAAACGTTGGTTTTTAATTCGAATTATGACCTATTCGGCAAGGGCTAACACAAAGTAACTTCAAAAGCCGAGTGGTTCAAGTATTGTTTAAAGAAAACAGCTATTATTATTGATTGCTTATTGATATCTGTGCCTCGTTGTCTGCATGAAGTATACATAATACTAGACTAGTTGTCAGATTGAAAATTTCCGAATCTCGTTTACAGTATTAATACTGAAATCAAGTCCGAGTAATAAGATTCTCAGACTTTTCCGGAAAGACTAATCCAGGCAAGGATGATGGAAATGACTCTTGAAACTGTTCTAATCTAGTGATACGTCAAATCATCCGATGTCAAGTGTCACTGAATAATTCTCGGTTTTAATCAGATGCGATGATATCTCTCAAATAAGATATGTTTGTATCTTCGTTTCATTTTTCTTAAAGTTTTTGGAATAATTAACACACTAATAAGTTCATGACCACAACTGTTCAAGTCAGTTGCTCTCGATAATGATTACTTAATATACGACAAAAAGCAAATTCTGTTCCTCTTGAACAAAAATCTCTGAATCTTTATTCGTTTTTTTTTTTTTTCAGATTTCATCGATTGCTGAAATTTAATATTGTGTTTAGACAATAGACACATCATTCGAAAAGACATGTTCATGTACTTGCCTTGATTAAATATTAAGACAGTTGAAGATTCACCTTCATCCATATAAATGAGTAATCTTAAAAGCTTTATAAATATAATCACTGCTAAAAAAAATCTAGATTCGATAAATGATTTTAATAGTTACGTTGCTGTCTTGATCAGTATATATACATATTCTTCAAATTTTAGAAAGCATTTCCTGAGATGTATGAATGGGAATCAATTTTAATCCAGAAACATAATAACATAAAATAATTATATATTCTGATCTGAAAAGGAAATAAATAATTTTACCTGGATTGAAGTTATGTCATGAATTATAATGCTTCAATTTTTTTCTTGAGTGTAAACGTGACATGTTGACATTAGTTATTAATTGTTGAATTTAAGTAAAAAATTTTAATGGTATTGAAAATGCATAAATTTTTTATTTATTCATTTCTTTCCTTTTTAAAAATTTAAATCATCACTTATAAAAAAAATTTTATACTGTTTTACTTTAAATATATATTTCCTCTGTTTGCTAGATGTTTGATTTAAAGCACTGATTAATTATATAGTATCACCAAAAATTTTTATGACCCATAGTTTAAAAAAGGATGTTTTGAAAAGGTGGCTTTGCATGTTTTTGTTATTAGGACTTACATATTTATAGTTTATGAACTGAATTTCTCTTAATATAAAACTTAAATATAACTGCTCCTTTGTATGGACAATTGCTATGCAATCAATCTATAGTGATAATTCTATCTTTTCTTACAAGTTTTATTTCTTTTGTGAAAAATTCTGATTCTGATTGTGCTTTTGTATCACTGTGTGTTTTTGATAGAAAGTAAAATATCTTACTGATATTAAGTACAATTCTTATGTGTATCACAAAATCTTGTATGAAGATTGAATAAGAGCACTTGAAACTGTTTGTTACGAATGATGACATTGTTCTCAGCTGCCATTTGTAAAATGCAAAAGATAGGATATGATATATATCTTCAATGACTGCTTAATATTTAACTTTTGTAAGTTTTTTACTGTAAAAGGGCGAGAAAAATTGATGTTTCTGTTTTGCTTTTATTTATTTTAATATATATATATATACTAGGCGTTTGTTACTAAGTCTTGCACTCTTTTGCCTTGAATGATATATATACATATGCAGAAAATACTTTTTTAAGTGACCTTGAAAGATTTCTCTTCATTTTGCAGGAAAACCATTTCTCCTAATGTATTTAGATACTTAAAAATGCTTCACATTTAATCATAGAAGAATTTTTAATCAAAAAAATTAATCTCCATAATTGTGACAATTTGTGGTGTTAAAGCTTATACTAGTAGCTTGAGTATACTCTTGATGCTTTTCTCTATTTGAATAGAAATTTTCTTATTAATTCAATTTAAAATAAATTGATTTCTATCACAAATTAACATTTAACAAAGTTTTACTAATTGTTGCTTTGTGAGATATTTTTATTAAATGGGTTTTTTTGGTATCCTTTTTAATATTCAAACTAAATATGGAGGTGTTTTTTTTTTTTTTCCATATGGATTTGATTATTTTGTTTAAATACTTTTGATATCTTGTATTTGTTTTCATATTGACTATTTGTATACTGAGTTCATTAAATCACTGTTGCTAGTCATAAATTGTGAGTCATAAGCACAACTATTCATTTTTAGTGTTAAATATATTTGAGTAATAGAATTCAAAAATATTTCAAGTTCTTTACAGTATATGAACATTGTACAAAGTTATGATTGTAAATATAACTAAATAAGTTTATAATATGCATTATTGTCTTGTTTTTTCAGTTTTGTAAAACCTTCCTTATTAAAAAATATTTCATCTCATTCAAATGATTTCTCGAAGGATATGTAAAGAAAATTATTCCGATGATAGTGCTACCCAAGTATCACATGCAAATTTTGTTTATATGAGTTATTTGCAAAATTTATATTATCGAAATCGCTTTGTTTTGAATGTATTTAAAATATATTTTAAAGTAAGAATGAGTTTTTGATGTACTTAGTAAAAACACTTTCTTTTAATCTTGTTCATATGCATGGGAAAAATTTGAATTGAATTAACCAATGACATGGGTTATATTTTAAATATTATGTTTTCATTATTATTCTGTCCCATGTCACGACACATATGTAGAGTTTGGTGCTGGTTGTCAGATAATGCAATCATTTCTAAGACTTTTCTTTTTAATGAAAAATTGAAATTGTTTTATGTAGCAATTCCTATTTTGAATCATTCTATCTGTTAATTAACTACTACATATTAATGCAGTGGAAATCTTGCAATGTTTTATCCTTAATGTTCTCTGTGTTTAGCTTACTTACCTCTCTAATCTAAAAAAAATATAATCCATCTTACTTTCTTAATTGTTTTTGTTAATATTAATTACATTACTATATAATATATAAAATTTAAAATAATATATAACTACAATAACTTTATGACATTTCATAACATGTGATATAAAATATATTTATGTGAATGGCTGCTTAATTTAACATTTTCATAAAATGCAAATTACACAATAAATATAAATTTTTTTCAATTTAAACAAGCAGTTAACAAAAATTGTATTTGAAAATTTTGTTTGTGTATATCGTTTTCGTAAAATGGGAGGAACTGAAAAATGACTTCATTTATCTTAAGTTATGCTCCATTTAACCGCCATTTGAATGTGTACAAATGGTTCAGAAAAGGTTTTTTGTATTTGAAGACGTTCTAGTAAATTGTTACCACAGAATGGGTGTTACCATCTAAACGAAGCCAATTTGACATCGATTCATTAGTTGTTTTGATTCGTAGTCATTTGCTGCCAAATCAAAAATTTGCTGCTGCAGCATCGAGTTAATACCGTCATTGAGACCTGATTCCTGATTGTTATAATTGATATCAAGCAAAAACTGCATGTTCGATTGTTTTTGGTGAATTTCAAAAAGGCGAAATGGTCTCATCGGCCGGAAAAGCTACGACGAAGAATGTTTGAAGGCGCGAAAAGCGTCGTGATCACGAATATGAGTATCTTGACTTAGCTGTCTAGTGAGTCATGATACTAACAAAAAAAGAAACAATTTTCTATGCTACGAGCATCATCTCTTGAATTTTCTGAAGACTTATTGAACGTCCTCGTGATGTGTTATTAATTATATGTTTTTTAACTGCTCACCTTGAATATAGACAAATGTATTTATTTATGATGCTATAAATGCATTCAAAGACTTAAAAAAATAAGTCAGCTAGCTTTTCTCCCTTCCATTTTTCGAAATGTCTATTCTTTGATGATTCTTTTGTAAAATTTAGGATTTTAAAGCTATTTATTTTACAAAAAGTATTTCAAATATTATGAGTGAGTATATATCCCAAGATTCCTCTCTATCCTTTTCTTTAAAACTACTATTGAGATGTAAACTGAATTGCTTTAACTCCATTCCTACTTTGGTAAGAAACTTGACACTAGATATATTGCGCTTTTTCCTTTCACCAATAAAGGGTACCTAGGAGTCCTTAGTAATATTTCTTTTCTCAAGAATGTTGGCTTAGGAAGTAAATGAGCTACTATTACTTGACATAACACACATCAACTGACAACTCCGAGACTAACACATTGAAAACAACATTTTTTTTTATTCATCAACATAACACCTTTTGTTAATCACCTTTTAGGTGATACACCGTTCCAACGCTTTTCCAAATCTTTTTTTTTTTTAATCCCTCTCAAAAAAAAAAATTTTCAAAAAAAGAAATCTTTTGTTGCGAGAAGAAGATAAATTGAATCATCGACTCGTTGTTGCTTTTGTTCCATCGAAAGCAATCGTGGCACCCACTTGAAAAAACATTTTCAGTAAATACATCTCCATATGATATCTGTGTCATCTCAGCACCAATACGGAGCTTCACTTTACGATCTTTCATTATAATTTTGCTACTCAATTCACATTTTCCGGTGTAATTCATTTCCCATAGGTCTACCTGAGCTGTTCCAAGGGGTCATCAGTCGGTACGACCACGTTAAAATCCCCTGGCAAACCACTGACAAATCGTTGCTTTCGATGGACAAAGAGTCCGGGTAACATTTTTTCAATCCATTGTTTTGCTTGTACGTGGTAAGTTTTACCCATTAAAAAAACAATGTTTTATCAGAACACGAAAACTCGGTCATGCATTTTTTAAACAAACCTACAAAACTATTTCATTCAACCCTTTAACTCGGTTGTTTTCGGTCCGATCGACTTAAAAAATTTTGACACGTTTCGCTGTGCTGTTAGTACTCTAGAAAGACCATTTCACTACGAGTGCCATCTCTGGTTAGTCTCGAGTTATTGATTGATGTGTGTTAAGTGTTATTAAGAAAAATTGGGTATTTTAGAGTAGTCTTATTTAATGGTTTAAAGTACAGTATTCTTAAATTGAGAAGAAATGTGTCCGAATTCAAAATTGCTTGTGAACTGATGCCTAAAATCGAATCTAACCAGTATGTTGCATAACGGCGCAAAACATGTGGTGCCTTTACATTTATAATTTCAAAGAAAATGGCACAAAGAGCAGACATAAAATAGTGTTTTCTTAAATATATGATTCATAAAAAATATCATCAACAAATATATATATTTAAAGTTTCTTAATAGTTTCCTCATTGTCTGATGTGAAATATACATTTCTGCTGGGTCATATTTCATCCGAAGATGTGTTTGTTGAAGAGTTGAAAGTATTTTCGTATGGCAGATTTCATAGGGCAGCAATACTTAGCTTATGACCGGCAAAACCCTATCTTCTCCCATGTTACGTGGCCGCGGTAGCCCAGTGGTTATGGTTTCAGACCTGTGGCCGGTGGTTTTCGTCGAGTCGCGGGTTCTATCTTTGAACTCTAAAGATTCGCCAGCAGCCAAGGCCCTAAGTCCTCCCGTTGGCATGGTATGAAGGTTAGAAAAGAAGCTCTGGTGTATTCCTCGTCGCTTGGATCGAGGTTCAAAATTAGGAGATCCAATGCCAATAGCTCTCAAGTGTTGTTTCTAGTGCGAGGTTAACAAACCAAATTTTACAGCAAATTAACAATTAACTTTAAATCTTTTTTTCTCAGAAACGGTGCAAGATAGGATTACATTGTTTCTTTAACTCACCCATTTTCTTTTCTGAGAAATATATAGAAAAATTATTAATTATTTATTCACAACGTTCTAAATTAGTATCTTGGTACAGTTTCAATGAACAGTAAATAATACTCAAAAATCATCAACCTCCGTTAAAGTATATAACATAACAATAAATGCCAATAGAAAAAAACTGAGAAAGCACAATGTGTGGCATGGTTCATAGAGAGCAAATCGGACACACAAGTTCAACGAACTTCCGGTCCACTTAAAAGGCCCGCCAACCAGACCCCCTCATCCGTAAATGGTAATACGCTTCATGACCACAGGCTCTGTAAGTTACATAAGAAAAAAGCAGACGACCCAGAACAAGTGATTAAAAATGTTGAGCGGGTACGTAAGCAGCCCCAAAGTCCATATGGTGTTTCACAACAGTTATGTTCTAGGCCTGTAAGGTAGAGTTGTTTCAGGCAGGTATTGTTACTGACAGACAAACCAAAACGTATGAGTTTGCCAAAAGAGATGTTACACCATGTCGATGAAGATACCTTAAAGCAAGTGTGCTTTTAGTGAGGAGTCAGTAACATTTCCATGTGTCTGGCCATTTAAACCGAGATAACGAGCTGAATTTTGGGGTTCAGGAATTAATGTGAAATTGAAAAGAGATAGCCCAAAGTTAATATCTGGAGGGTTCTGAGTAAAACTGAATCATTGGGCCTTTTTTTTTTTTTCACTTAAAACACAGCCAACGGTGGCAGCTACCTGACATGTTTCAAACTCTCATTCTCAGTTAGAGGATTTGTAGGTCCAATGTATGATTACACCTCGGATGGATGCTCTCTCTATCACATTGGTTACATAACTGTGATCACCTAGACCAGAATTCAACCTTTAAACTCAGGAACTTCTAGAGTTTCACTCCTTTTCTTGAAGGAACCTCTTGATCAAAGAGAAGAAAAAATAGATATCAAAAGCTTTATAATACTTAAATTTTAAAATTAATATTACATCTCTATTTAATCACAATAGAAATGTCTTAATAAGATAAAGAATGATGAGCTACTGGTTTTTTTTTTTTGTTTTCTAAAATATATTTCAGGACAATAAGAGCAAATAAATATTTTTTAAATCGTAACAAATTAATAAAGAAAAACATTTTTAGTGACATGAAGGCGATTGTTTTTTTTATTGCAAAGTATTTCACGTCTGGAATAATAGCTGAAAACCTGCAACCTAATTCATCTTCAGCAACCAATCTGTTTCTGAGGTTTGTTTCTGTCGCAGCGTATACAAAGAGAATGGTTTTTCGCATACATAAGGATGCTTCATAGGTTTTTTTGAAATTTCATGATATTCTTTTCTAATGTCAATCCAAAAACGTATAATATCAACTTGACTAAAATTTAGTTTCAATTGAGTGTTTATCGATAATTTGTTGTTCTTTTTACAACGTTTTCTGAATTTCACTTGGTGTGTGTGTGTGTGTCATCAAATTTTCGATCGTTAATTTTAACTTAACTTCCCATCAAGCTTAGAGCTTGAAATTTCGAATCACCTACTGCCTAACAATGTAATATTTAGACGTTTGCGACAAGTTTTAACTAATATTTCCAATAATTTTAATAAGTCAAAATTATTCTTTCCTAGGCGCTTTTAGGATTGAGGAAAAAATTCTCTGGGAGCACCGGGCACTCTCTACACCGCATGAGGTTATCGTAAACCTTTGTACTGCAAAGGGGGGAGATACTATTCCCCTTACAATCTCCGAGTGATATACGTTGACTTTTAGTCAGTAATCATTCGCAAGAAAGAAAGTTTCCAGTATGCTGTCTTATCACACACTTTTTCTGAATTCTGTCTCCCATTTTTTTAATAGAATGACTTCTACAAACTTTCTCAAATGCATGTTTTGATTTTATGAGTATTATATTAATACTGTCACAAATGTCTTTATGAATTTTAGTGCTAAAAAATAACTAACAGTTTTAACTAATATTTCAATAATTTTCAATAAACTTTTGCTACCATATATAAACGTTGTTTTTAAAACGTTGGTTTTATATCGAATTTTTTTATTGGGAGTTCGGAGGTGTCTGTTTGGAGAAGGATGGACAAGTGTAATTTTTTTCTTTTTTTGAAGAAATATTCAAGAAATGTTTTTTGCAGATCGATAGTTAGACCAAACTAATTTTATCGGGATTACTATTACCGTCTATTAGTAAATATATGCAATTTAGGACAATAATATTACTTTCAAAAAAGCAATATGTCGTACCGTAATTTAAAGAGTGGTATCAATTCTTTATTTTATACCTAAAAAAAAAAAAGTGAAGCCTAAGTGGGCTATTCCTTCACCTTGGTTTCTCAAAAGAATGAAGATCACTATGTGGCCTATAGTGCGGCTCTCGATTAATGGTATTTGAAGCACGTGACTTTAATATATTTTATCCATAAAATCTTTATTTATATTTATTTTTACAAAGCAAACTGCATTAAAGAATTGATCTTTATAAAATTAAAATCTTATAAAATTCTTGCTTTTGAATAAACAAATAGTGATCTCTTTGCGGAAACCTCTCAAAGTTCCAGGTTTCTTAGAATTCTCTGATCAACTCCAGACCTAGACGAAAACCTTTCCCAACCGATGGATTGAACGGCCCAATTGCATGACCACGTTTCCGGGCAATACTTACCTGATTGCTTTCGTAAGATGCTACTTATCAAAGGTTACTGGCATTGTTGATGTACACATGCTTTTACCATCGTCACAGACGCGATGTAACAGCGTACCTAGCAGTGAAAATTGAATACAGGTTGATGTGCTTAGGGCCTGTGGAGTACATATTGAGATGCACTGATGAATGAAAAATTTGATGAGTTGCACCATTAACTGCAGAAAATAGAATGCAGATATCTTTATTAGTTCGTAGTTATTAAAGTTGTAAAGATAATTCACTTCTCTTGGACATTACTGTTATCTTACATTTTTTTAACCATATAATTTTTTTTAACATTCCGGGAAAATCTCGATTTCTCCTTTATGATTTTACATGAAATTTTTTACCGTTTTCAAAAATTTATTATTATGGGGAGACGTGTATATATAGAGAAGGAAAACAAAAAAAAAGTAATTTCAGGTAAGTTGGAGGAGTGAGCGGACCAAGAATACTATCGCAATCCACTATAAGATGGAGTTATGGTTGACATCTCTCTTTCGATAATCTAATTTATATTTATCACGGTCAATAAACTATTAGAATTAAATTTAAGATCTTTTGTATAGTAAGTAAAAAATATATTAGTCCCTTTTATCGTACATACTTTTCATATATGGTATGAAAGTGAATATTTTCATACCCTAACTTTTTTTTGGGATGACCAAGATTTTCTTTTAAAAAATTTAGTTGAAAAAGACTCAAAA
>BMAW01069670.1:20290-98188 GCA_019974015.1 Nephila pilipes
TTCATTGGCCTCCACATCCAATTTTTTTTTTTTTTTTTTTTTTTTTTTTTTTTTGAATATACTATTTATGCCCCCCCCCCCCCCAAAAAAAAAAAAAAAAAAAAAAAAAAGTTAGGGTATGAAAATATTCATAGTCCTTTCATGCCATATGAAAAAGTATGTACGATAAAAGGGACTAATATATTTTTTACTTACTATACAAAGATCTTAAAATTTAATTCTAATAGTTTATTGACCGTGATAAATATAAATTAGATTATCGAAAGAGAGAGATGTCAACCATAACTCCATCTTATAGTGGATTGCGATAGTATTCTTGGTCCGCTCACTCTCCAACTACCCCATATTTACCTGAAATTACTTTTTTTTTTTGTTTTCCCTTCTCTATATATACACGTCTCCCCATAATAATAAAATTTTTTGAAAACGGTAAAAATTTCATGTAAAATCATGAGAGAAATCGAGATTTCCCGGAATGTTAAAAAATTATATAGTTTTAAAAAATATGAATAATACAATGTGTCCAAGAGAAAGTGAATTATCTTTACAACTTTAATAACTTCTGAACTAATAAAGATATCTGCATTCTATTTTCTGCAGTTAATAGTGCAACTCATCAAATTTTTTTCTGTTCATGAATGCATCTCAATATGTACTCCACGAGTGGCCCTAAGCACATCCAACCTGTATTCAATTTTCTGCTAGGTACGCTGTTACATCGCGTCTGTGACAGTGGTAAAAGCATCAGTAATGTCAACAATGCCAGTAACCTTTGTCCAGTAAACAGCATCTTACAGAAAGCAGTCGAGTGCGTGTGCCCGGAAACATTGGTCATGCAATTGGGCCGTTCAATCCATCGGTTGGGAAAGGTTTCGTCTAGGTCACAGGTTGATCAGAGGAACCCTAAGAAACCCTGGAACTTTGAGAGGGGTTCCGCAAGAGATCACTATTTGTTTATTCAAAAAGCAAGAATTTTAGTAAAATTTTAATTTTATAAAAGATCGAATTCTTTAATGCAGTTTGCTTGTAAAAATAAATATAAATAAAGATTTATGGATAAAATATATTTCGTAAAAGTCACGTGCTTCAAATACATTAATCGAGCCGCACTAGGCCACATATTAGTCTTCATTCTTTGGCTCAGGTGAAGAATAGCCCACTTATTTCACTTTTTTTTTAGGTATAAAATAAAATTGATACCACTCTTTTAAATTGAAATTTTGGGCATATTGCTTTTTGAAAGTAATATTGAATGCTGTCCTAAATTGCATATATTTTAATAGACGGTAATGGTAATCCCGATAAAAATTAGTTTGGTCTAACACTTATCAGATCTGCAAAAAACATTTCTTGAATATTTCCTAGTGTTCAAAAAGAAAAATTACCTTAAATCCATAATCCTTCTCCAAACAGACACCTCCGAACTCCCAATAAAAAATTCGATATAAAAACCAACGTTTTTAAAAACAACGTTTATATATAGTGGCAAAGTTTATTAGAGAAAATTATTGAAATATTAGTTAAAACTGTTAGTTATTTTTAACTTTAAAATTCACTTAAAAAGAGACATTTGTGACAGTATTAAAAAATTCATAATACTCATAAAATCAAAACATGCATTTGAAAGTTTGTAAGTCATTCTATTAAAAAAAATGGGAACCAGAATTCAGAAAAAATTATTGTGATAAGACATGACGCCAAATATTGGAAACTTTCTTTCTTGCGAATGATTACTGACTAAAAGTCAGCAACCCTTACTATCTCGGAGATTGTAAAGGGGAGATAGTATCTCCCCTTTGCGAGTACAAAAGGTTTACGATAACCTCATGCGGTGTGGGGAGTGCCCGGTGCTCCCAGAGGGGGAAAGAAATTTTTCCCTCAATCCTAAAAGCGCCTAGAGGAAAGAATATTTTGACTTATTAAAATTATTGAAATATTAGTTAAAACTTGTCGCAAACGTCTAAATATTGCATTGTTAGGCGAGTACGAACGATTCCCGAAATTTCAAAGCTCTAGCTTGATGGGAAGTTGGTTAAATTAACGATCGAAAATTTGATGACACACACACACACACACCAAGTGAAATTCAGAAAAACGTTGTAAAAAGAACAACAAATTGATATATCGACCGACACTCAATTGAAACTAAATTTTAGTCAAGTTGATATTATACGTTTTTGGATTGACATTAGAAAAGAATATCATGAAATTTCCAAAAAAACCTATGAAACATCACAAGTCATATGTATGCGAAAAACCATTCTCTTTGTATACGCTGCGACAGAAACAAACCTCAGAAACAGATTGGTTGCTGAAGATGAATTAGGTTGCAGGTTTCAACTATTATTCCAGACGTGAAAATACTTTGCAATAAAAAAACAATCATAGCCATGTCACTAAAAATGTTTTCTTTTTATTAATTTGTTACGATTTAAAATATTGTTGCTCTTGTTTATTATTCCTGAAATATATTTTAGAAAACCAAAAAAAAAAACCAGTAGCTCATCATTCTTTATCTTATTAAGACATTTCTATTGTGATTAAATAGAGATGTAATATTAATTTTTAAAATTTAAGTAGTATAAAGCTTTGATATCCTATTTTTTCTTCTCTTTGATCAAGAGGTTCCTTCAAGAAAAGGGTAAGCTCTAAGAGTTCCCCAAGGTTTAAAAGGTTGAATATTCCTGGTCTAGGTGATCACGGACTGCTCTTAACCAATGTGATAGAGCATCATCCAGTTGTAATCATACATTGGACTACAAATCCTCTAACTGAGGAATAGCAAAGAGTTGAAGCATGTCCAGGTAGCTGCCACCGTTAGCTGTGTTTTCAGTGAAGAAAAAAAGGCCCAATGATTCAGTTTTGCATCAGACCACTCCAGATATTAACTTTGGGCTATCTCTTTCAATTTCACGTGAGATTCCTGAACCCCAAATTCGCTCGTTATCTCGGTTTAAATGGCCAGACACATGAAATGTTGACTCATCACTAAAGCACACTTGCTTCAAGAACCCTTCATCTTCATCGACATGGTGTAACATCTCTTTGGCAAACTCCTTACGTTTTGGTTTGTCTGTCGGTAACAATGCCTGCGACAACTCTACCTTACAGGCCTAGAGACGCAACTGTTTGTGAAGTACCATATGGACTTTTTAGGGCTGCTTCACGTACCCGCTCAACATTTTAATCACTTGTTCTGGGTCGTCCTGCTTTTTTCTTATGTAACACAGAGCCTGTGGTCATGAAGCTGTGTGCCATTTACGGATGGGGGTCTGGACGGCGGGCCCCTTTTAAATTTGGACCGGAAGTTCCGTTGAACTTGTGTGTCCGATTTGCTCTCTATGAACCATGCCACACATTGTGCTTTCTCAGTTTTTTTAATGGCATTTATTGTTATGTTATATACTTTAACACGGAGGTTGATGATTTTTGAGTATTATTTAACTGATGCCATTAAACTGTGCCAAAGATGCTAATTTAAGAGCGATTGTGAATAAATAATTAATAATTTTTCTATATTTCTCAGAAAGAAAATGGTGAGTTAAAAGTATGTAATCCTATCTTGCACCGTTTCTGAGAAAAAGATTTATAAAGTTGGTGAATTTAACATGGGAGAGTTTAGTTTAATTAACCTCGCACTAGAAGCAACGCGAGAGCTATTGGCGACGGATCTCCTAATTTTGAACCTCGATCAAGCGACGAGGAATACACCAGAGCTGGCACCCCCGCTCCTAACCTTCATACCATGCCAACGGGAGGACTTAGGGCCTTGGCTGCACAGCGAATCTTTAGAGTTCAAGGCTCGAACCCGCGACTCGACGAAAACCGCCGGCCACGAGTCTGAAACCATAACCACTGGGCTACCGCGGCCACGTAACATGGGAGAGATAGGGCTTTGCCGGTCCCCTTAAGCTAAGTATTACCAGACTTATATGAAATCTGCCACGAAAATGCTTTCAACTCTTCAGCAAACACGCTCTTCGGATGAAATATGACCCAGCAGAAGTAACATATTTCACATCAGACAATGAGAGAGGCTATTGAAACTTTAAATATATATATTTGTGATGATATTTTACTTAAGTCGCATATATTTGAAAACACTATTTTATGTCGCTCTTTATTGCCATTTTTCTTTGAAATTATAAATGTAAGGCACCGCATGTTTTGCGCCGTTATGCAACATACTTGGTTCAGATTCGATTTTAGGCATCAGTTCACAAGCAATTTTGAATTCGGACACATTTCTTCTCCAATTTAGAATACTGTACTTTTTTTAAACCATTAAATAAGACTACTCTAAAATACCCAATTTTCTTAATAACTTACTTAACACATCAATCAATAACTCCCGAGACTAACCCAGAGATGGCACTCGTAGTAAACCAGGTCTTTCTAGAGTACTAACCTTTGCTTGAAACGTGTCAAAATTTTAAGTCGATCGGACCAGAAACAGCCGAGTTATCGAGGTTGGAGTAAAGTCGTTTTGTAGTTTGTTTAAAAAATGGAAAAAACCGAGTTTCGTGTTCTGATAAAACATTGTTTTTTAATGGGTAAAAACACCGTGCAAGCGAAACAATGGATTGAAAAATGTTACCCGGACTCTTGTCCATCGAAAGCAACGATTTGTCAGTGGTTTGCCAGGGGATTTTAACGTGGTCGTACCGACTGATGACCCCTTGGAACAGCTCAGGTAGACCTATGGGAAATGAATTACACCGGAAAATGTGAATTGAGTAGCAAAATTATAATGAAAGATCTAAGTGAAGCTCCGATTGGGATTACGAGATGACACAGATATCATATGGAGAGCCATATTTACTGGAAAATGTTTTTTCAAGTGGGTGCCCGATTGCTTCAGTGGAACAAAACAGCAACAGGTCGATGATTCAAGCTGTTATCGTATCTTCTCGCAACAAAAGATTTCTTTTTGAAAATTTATTTTTGAGAGGGATTAAAAAAAAAATTTGGAAAAGCGTTGGAACGGTGCTATCACCCTAAAGGTGATTAACAAAAGGTGTTATGTTGATGAATAAAAATGTTGTTTTCAATGTGTAGTCTCGGAGTTTCAGTTGATGTGTGTTATGTCAAGTATATAGTGCTCATTTCTTCCTAGAACATTCTTGAGAAAGAAATATTACTAAGGACTCTAGTACCCTTTATTGGTGAAAGGAAAAACAATATATCTAGTGTCAAGTTTTCTTACCGATAGGAATGGGTTAAAGCAATTCAGTTCATCTCAATAGTAGTTTTAAAGAAAAGGATGGGAGAGAGATCTTGGGATATATATATCAAACAATATTTTGAAATACTTTTTGTAAATAAATAAATAGCTTTAAAAAAAAAATCCTAAAATTTTACAAAAGAATCATCAAAATAGACAAATTTCGAAAATGGAAGGGGAGAAAAGCTAGCTGACTTATTTTTAAGTCTTTAGAATGCATTTTATAGCATCATAAATAAATACATTTGTCTATATTCAAGGTAGACAGTTAAGAAAACTTATATAATTAATAACATCATGAGGGACGTTCAATAAGTCTTCAGAAAATTCAAGAGATGATGCTCGTAGCATGAAAATTGTTTCTTTTTGTTAGTATCATGACTCACTAGACAGCTAAGTCCAAGATACTCATATTCGTGATCACGACGCTTTTCGCACTTCAAACATTCTTCGTCGTAACTTTTCCGACCGATGAGACCCTCTTCGCCTTTTTTGAAATTCACTAAAAGCAATCGAACGTTCTGATTTTTGCTTGATATCCGGTGCATAACGATGAATCCAGGTCTCAATGACAGTGATAACTCGATGCTGCAGCAACCAAATTTTGATTTGGCAGCAAATGACTACCGAATCAAAACTAACTAATGAATCGATGTCAAATTATTTTCGGCTCCGTTTAACAGATGACAGCACTCATTCTGTGGTAACAATTTACCCAAGTCTTCAAATACAAGTACTTTCTGAACCACATTTGTACATTCAAAATGGCGGTTAAATGGGAGCCTTAACTTCGATAAAATGAAGTCATTTTTCAGTTCCTCCCATTTTTAACAGCTCGATAACATACAATCAAATTTTCAAATACAATTTTTTGTTAAACTGCTTGTTTAAATTGAAAATGTTCACTTTTATATTTGTGTGTAATTTGCATTTTATAGAAATGTTAATTAGCTTGGCCACATTCCTATAAATATATTTTATATCACATATTTATAGAAATGTCGTCAAGTTATTGTAGTTATATATTATATAGTAAATATAATTACTATTAACAAAACAATTAAGAAAGTAGATGGATTATAATTTTTTAGATTAAGAGGTAAGTAAAATACACAAGCAGTGAAATTTGACAAGGATAAAACATTGCAAGATTTCCACTGCATTAAAATGTAGTAGTTAAATGGATATGAACTAGAATGAATGATTCAAATAAGTGCCCTTTCAAACAATTTAAATTCAATTTTCATTAAAAAGAAAAAGTCTAAGTATTGCTGCATTATCTGACAACCCTTTCCAAACTCTACATATCTGATACGTGACATGGGACAGAATAATAAGGAAGCATAATATTTAAATTATAACCCATGTCATTGGTTAATTCAATTCAAATTTTCCCATGCATATGAACAGGATTCAAAAGTGTTTTTACTAAATTGCACATCAAAACTCCATTGAGACCATTTACTTTAAAAGATATATTTTCAAATACATTCAACAAAAGATGTTGCCATTAATATAAATTTAACCAAATAACTCATATAAAGACAAAATTGCATATGATAACGGGTGGCACATCATGTCATTTAAATAATTTTCTTTACATATAATTTAATCATTTGAATGAGATAGAAATATTTTTAATGAGGTTTTACAAAACTGAAAAAGCAAGACAATAATGCATATTATAAACTTTATTTAGTTATATTTACAATCATAACTGTACAATGTTCATACTTTTATAAGGAACAGAAATATTTTGAATTCTAATGCATCAAATATATTGCTGCAAAAAATAGATAGTTGTAGCATGACTCACAATTTATGACTTAGCAACAGTGATTTTAATGAACTCAGTATACAAATAGTCAATAGGAAAACAAATACAAGATATCCAAAGAAAATGACTAAACAAAAATAATCAAATCCATATGGAAAAAAAAAAAAAACACCTCCATATTTGAATTTGAATATTAAAAAGGATACCAAAAAAACCCATTTAATAAAAATATCTCACAAAGAAAGCAACAATTAATCGTTAAAAACTTGTTAAATATTAATTTACAGTAACGTAAATCAATTTATTTTAAATTGAATTAATCAGAAAATTTCTATTTCAAATATAGAAAAGCATCAAGAGTATATAAGCTATTTTTAGTATAAGCTTTAACACCACAAATTGATACGAATTATGGAGATTAATTTTGATTAAAAATTCTTCCTATAGGGAATTAAATGTGAAGCATTTTAAAGTATCTAAATACATTGGAGAAATGGTTTTCACAAAATGAAAGAGAAATCTCAAGGTCACTTAAAAGTATTTTCTATATAATATATATCATTCAAAGGCAAAATTTGCAAGACTTAGTAACTAGCTTGCCCTAGTATATATATATATATATTAAAATAAATATAAAGCAAAAACCAGAAACATCAATTTTCTGCCCATGCACACAGTAAAAACTTACAAAAGTTAAATGCACAATATTAAACAGTCATTGAAAGATATATATCATATCCTATCTTTTGCATTTTTACAAATGGCAGCTGAGAACAATGTCATCATTTACGTAACAAACAAGTTTCAAGTGCTCTTATTCAATCTTCATACAAGATTTTGTGATACACATAGAATTGTAATATCTGAGGCGCTTAGAATATTTTGCACTTTCTATCAAAACACACAGTACAATCACAAAAGCACAATCTGAGAATCAGAATTTTTCACAAAGAAATAAAACTTGTAAGAAAAGATAGAATTATCACTTCTATAGATTGATTGCATAGCAAATTGTCAATACAAATAGGCTTAGTTAATATTTAAGTTTTAATATATTAGAGAAATTCAGTTCTAAACTATAAATATGTAAGTCCTAATAACAAAACATGCAAAACACCTTTTTAAACTATGGGTCATAAAAATTTTGGTGATACTAAAGTTTATAATTAATCAGTGCTTTAAATCAAACATCTGTAAACAGGAAATATATATTTAGTAAAAGCAGTAGCAAATTTTTTTTTTATAAGTATTGATTTAGAATTTTAAAAAGGAAAGAAAATGAATAATAAAAATTTATGCATTTTCAATACCATTAAAAGTTTTTTACTTAGATTCAACAATTAATAACTAATGTCAACATATATGTTTACACTCAAGAAAAATTGAAACGTATAACAAAATTCATGACATAACACAATCCAGATAAAACTATTTATTTCCTTTTCAGATACGAATATATAATTATTTTATAATTGTAATTATGTTTCTGGATTAAAATTGATTCCCATTTCACACATCTCAGAAATGCTTTCTAAAATTTGAAGAATATGTATATATACTGATCAAGACAAAGCCATGATTGATAGAAATTGATCGTTTTATATTTATATATATCCCACATAGAAACATGAAGAGGGATAACAAGTCAAAATGATTTACCCCATTAAACAGAAACAAAATTTATTAGTCACATTTCCTAATAAAAACAACTTTTTTTAAAAAAAAATACAACAGAACCTCATTAAATCGGACCCATTAAACTGTATATCCAACAATCCAAATCAGTCAGCATGAATAATTATTTATACTCGATTTGTTCAATGTAAAGATGATTTTCTGTAAGTGTGCTTATTTCATTTCCCCCTCTCATTCTCTGGTTAATTTGGATTTTTAATACCCTGGACTGGCTCTATTCCCAATTAATCCGACTTAACAAAGTTTAATTGTATTGTCACATTTTTTCATAATAACTTTATGATAAAACATACTCTAACCATTTATTTTTAAAACAGTGATCACAAAACTGAATGATATGTAACATATTTTTCCTCAAGGAATCCACAGACAATAACAGTAATAACATAAATCATAATTAATAGATCCATTGATAGAATAAAAACACACAACATTTATGAAATCAATAAAATTTTAAGAAATATTTAGATAAAACAATATTACACATAAATATAAGAAAACAACAACAACATCAATAGTGACCCATAAAATTTTTAGAAATATTTAGATAAACCATATAACACATAAATACAAGAATGCAAAAACAAAAATAATCAATAGTGATCAATTTATACCTCATATGAAGTCAAAACTAATCCGCTATATTTTTATTTTTGAATTTTTATTCTTAAAATAATAATAATTAAAAGAAAGAGAGAGAGAGACAAGCATCTTTATTGACTATTGATGAAGAAATGGAAATGTGAAATGGTTCAGAGTAACATTAAAAAGCCATTAATAAAATCAAATTAAAATAAAAATATGTCTATTTTTAAATAATGGTATGTTGTTGTCAACACATAATTAAAATACACAGTAGTAAATAATACTACTTCCGATAATTTAAATCTAATATACAAATATTCTTTAATTTTAAACAATTAATATTTCACACAAAAAGAATTTTTTCACTTAGACTACATAATTATTAAATAAAATATTCTTTAATTTTAAACAGTTACATGCAAGTTCCAATTTAATTAGTTTAAGTTTAGATTTGTTACTCCAAAAAATGAGTATATCATACTTTCGACAAATATATCTTAATCTATTTTTTTCAGGTACGAAAAATCAAACAAAGTTTCTCTTTATCTTAGCAAGAGAACAAGCTCTGTTTAAGAATAGAAATATATTATAAATTTATGTGCATTTTAAAATAATAGGCAAGTACACATTGTCCTACAAAAGAGTGATATCTGCTGCAAAAATATAAATATTTTAGAGAAAAATGTGATTAAAACAAAAATGTCACAAATAAATCTTTTAAAAATGCATGGTTTCTGAAACAAAAACAAAAAATTACTATAAATTTTTACATAACTAAATTGATTAGAAAATGCAAATCAAGAGATGATTAAAAAAGATCAAATATTTAATATAAAGCTCTATTTTATGTAATAATGAAAATACAATCAACTAATTGATAAGGAATTAGGGGGGGGGAATTTCAATTTTTTTAAAAATTATTACAGCCTCATGTATTCAACTATATTACACACATCAATCCGTAACATAAAAAGGAAGTCCACTCTTACTTTCCGAACAGCTGTTCTTCAGTAAACATTTGTTTCCTATATGTGCATAGACACTAATATACATAATACTGTACCAATATAGCTATGAAAACAAGCTTTCATTACAGCTTCAGCAGATGGCAATTACACTCAATAAAATAGACTGGCAGTGCTTCTTATTAAGGCTCAAAAAGAGAGAATGGCTGCAAGAAAGACATGTCATCTGAATAAAGTTGCCTAACAGTACCTCACTACCTACGATTATGAATACTCCAAAGCTTGCACACATTTTCCTCAATTCTAATTATAATTCTCTCTCTAAATCATATTACACCATATGAAACTTTTATTTTCAGAAAAATATTTATAGATTAAAGTACTTAAGATGTATTGCACATATAACTGAATTATAATTTTAATGAATTTGTTCCATGGAATGTAGATTATCAATGAGAATATAATTGAATAAAGAATTGGGAATACATAGTTTTAGATAATATAAACTCATCATATAAAGAAGAGTTTTAAATTAACTAAACTAAATATACACTAAATATGATGGACATTTTATAAATATATTGGATACTAAATATGATGAAAATTGTGAACTTTAAAATCTATTTTTTAAAAAAAGTAACATTAACTACCATGCATTAAAATAATTTTATTTGGAGAAACAAAATATGTTGCAACAGTCTAACTATTGATTAATTGTAGGATTTTAAGCCAATATTATATACATCAGTATTTTTAAAAAAAGAAAAGGCACAAGCACTACTTTAATAGTGAGGCTTAAAATTCAGCACCAAATCTTCAGTCTAGCAAAAGACTGAATGAGTCATTACACACAAAATTAGACAATATCGAAAACAGAAATTTAAAAATGTAAATAAATATATACAGATTTCAACCTAAAAAAAATATGAACAGTCAATAAAAATGAACATATTTTATAAGAATAAAATAGGTATGTTGATTATTTCACTATCATAAGATATAAAATTACTGTTTCCTTATATAAAAGTTGTAATACGTGAAATGTGAAAACTATTGTAAAAGAAAATATTAAAGGAGAGGAAAACATTGTATACTCAAAATAAATACTTTCAGAGAGTCAAATTAATCCTCATACAAAATAACATTTTATGAAGAAAGGTACAATAATTATGATTCTGCTTTTAGGATAGCTTAATTTAAATCATGAAAATTCTGTTTATTAAGGACAAATTCAAATTCTAAGATAAATTTCACAGAATCCATCAGTTTACTCTGTTCTCGATTATAAATAAAACAAATAAAATGCTTCTTATCAAGACTTTTATTAGCTAATTAATTTAATCTTTCACGATGAAATAGAATGTTAAAGCAGAAAGAATTTTACCTGAAATTTTAGGAATAGAAAACTATTCCTACATTCATCAGTTATTTCAATCATACATAAATAGGCAAATGTATGAATTTAATTAATTTCAGCACATTCTACAACACAATTATATGACGCCCACCAACAGGACAATTAAAAATATTATTCTTATCATGTACATAAAAGCTAAAGTTCTCAAGAACTTTAGTTTTTATTTGGGATGTTCACATTTTATTACTATTCATTTTAAGAGGGTTATTTTTCTGCACTTTAACTCCTCATTTAAAATGATGAATTTAAGTTAAATTTTTTTAGCTGAGTTATTTTAACACATTTTGTGATCAGTCTAATTAACATAATAATCATATAATAAACAAAAATCATTATATGATTATTATGTAGGGATCAGCATTGGAATTTAAAGTAACATGTAAAAATTTTAATTTTTATAATTAAATGCTTTAAACTAATTCAATTTTGTAACACATAACATATTGATAGTCACAATTTTTTAAATAAATTCAATAAATTTAACTCGCAAAACATTTTAAATTTAAATGCTAACAATTTCATTTAAATAAATAATTATTATAATTCATTAATACAAAGCAAAGGGGGGGTAATCACATTAGACTAAGAAATATCACACAAAGTATGAATAAATAATGCTAATTCAATATATAAACCTTTTCCATTACAAATTTTATATCAAATTAGCCAATGTAAAATTTGCTGATACATCAATGTAATTTCATATCAAAGAAAATTTTGCATTTAAACATTGATCCCCCAAAGAAAATTTTAATAATCTGTGCTCTTTATTTTCCGAAATATTAAATAAGTAAAATAAAAGGACAATTAAGGATTTAATATTTATGATAATCAACAATTTTTTTTATTCACTACTTCATCCCCCCCCCCAAAAAAAAAAAAAAAAAAAAAAAAATTGACAAAATTTATTCTGTACTAAAGATTCCTGAAAGGCATATGAAAAAAAATGTAATAAGAAAACTTTTAAAATCAGAAAATTAGGTCACACAAGTTACAATAAAAAGAGGTGAGTAAAAGTCACACACAAGAAGCTAATAATTAATGACATCTACCATAATTTTTGGTAATTATAATAGTCTATAAGTAAACAAGGCTATCATATGCTAGTAAAAGGAATAAAGTTAAATTTCCTAATTTATTCCTTAAGGTCAGTTATTCACATAACACATGAATCACAAAAAATAACATAACAATAAATTTGATGAAACAAATATCTCACGTCACTATAAACTGTTATAAGATGCTTTCTGGTGTAAATTGGAATTTTTAAAAAATGCATAGTTCCTAATTATTTACATTCTTTTCACATTTCATTATTCACAAAATGGGAAAACAGATTATTTTTCTATTATTTAAAAGCAACCTTAAAAAGAGCTTTTAATTGTTTTTTTTTTTTTTTTTTAAATATTTATGTGTAACAGTTGTTACAATATGGGGGGGGTATGTATGTAAGATTCAATGATGCACGTAATTTTTAAAAAAGTTCTGGATTATTACTTGAATAAAAATTGAATAATACTTTGTACTCTTACATGTAAACTCATATGTAGACCATTTTAAAAAATAAACATTTTTTATACATAATTACATATAATTTTTTACAAACAAAGTCTGTTTTTGAATCAAGGTCAAAAATAGATTAAATATTATCTCATAAAACATCAAAAGCCCATTCAGATTGGTCTCTATAAATGCAAATCATTCAAATGTACTGTAAAACAAACTATTCACAAATCTAATACAACATACATTAAATTATTGTGACACAAGAAATGTAAATAATATAAACAGTATCAAACTGAAGTCTAATTATTTTTAAAGTGAAAATTTTATCTAGAAATACTAAATTTTCAAAAATTATTTGAGCAATTGACAGCTTTATACATGATCTGCACACACAAACTTCACATTAACAGCATCATTCTGATTTCAGCTACTAGCACAACTGGATTACATACAATTCACCATTTGAAACATGGACAGCAACATGCAGATGCGGAACTTAAGTTTGCGAAAAGAGTTGAAAGAGATAAAAATCTGCTTTAAAAAAGTTAAACTTTCACATTTATTGCTTGTCATTTGGCAGAGTGCAAATAGGTTTGCAAAAGTCTTATGAAAATATTAGCTACAAAAACATAGAACTGACACATTAAAACAGACCTATATCAATTCCATTTTTATAGAATAGGGGCGGGAATAGATACAGTCAACTCTCCATTTAAGGAACATGCTCAGCACAGTATACAATTCAAGTGATGTGAAAAATATCTTGACTTGGCATACTATATTTTGTTAGAAATGTACTTTTAAAATTTTTAAAAAAAATCACTATTCTTAATTATTTGCATATACACAATTATAAGCATCCCCTTCTAGATAGGGAAAAACAACTTCATTAAAACTAATATAAGATGTTTTTTTTAATTACCACAATTCTCTGCAGCATGAATTTCATTAATCTTAAATAGCAATGATTTAAGCTACATATTTAAATTTATTTAAAATGTGCAATAAAAGAGCAGAGATTACTTATTTTATACAATTTATAGAATCACTTGCATTGCACTTTGGGAATTTCATGTTTTCATTAAATGGAGAAGATTTTCAAAATTAAGAATTCAGAAACAGGTCTCTATTTTACATCTCTATATAGCAAAAAATATTGCTTAACACAAAAAATGTGCAGAAAACATAAAATACTCTCGGAATAAAATCCTTTTTAAGGCATGAGTGAATCATCATAAATTTTCACAAGGCCTCTATTTATATTCTGTATAATCATCTTCAAGCACTAATAAATATGTTTCAACAAATATGTCTTTAATCTTCGTTAATAGACATATCTTGCTCTTTTGCTCACAAATGAATTACCCGTTATATAATCAGTATATACCTGAATAACAATAATTTTAAAAAAAATCAAATCACACAAACAAAAAAATAATCTTAAAAAATACTACACTACTAAAAATAAACAGCCTAATTTTATACACAATGCAAAAAAAAAAAAAAAATCTTAACATTTATTGCTACTATTCACTATGGGTAACAAAATGAAAAAAAAAATAATATTCTTATGATGCAATAAAAATGAATTCCCAATACCATCAACACTAAATTAATAGAGAAAACGAATATTAAATTACTCAAAAGAAAAAAATTGATACAATTTATCTAAAATGACGTACACTGATAGTTTAATTTTAAAAAATGCATTATTTTACTCATGATTTCTAAGGAAATAATATAGATTACATGACCCTTAACTTTTATCTTAAATCAAGCAATTATTAATTGCATAGCCACAAAGGTAAAAATATATATATATATAATGGAATTTCTACAAGATAACCTCATGTTCTTCAACAATTACTAGTTTTATCACCTTCATAAGATCTCCATATCTTAAATAAAAAAAATAACAAGAAAATTTTGGACAACCCGAAATTTATAAAATCATTACAAAGCCTAATAAAATAAAATTGCTTAAATAACGCATTTTATTCCAAGAAAAACTATCTAATTAATTTAAAATAGGCTTTAATTGTGTAAAATAATTTTATGTGTACTATATATTTGCATATTTATTAGTTGCCATTCTCAAAATATAGTCAATACACATCAAAACACAAGAAAAGAAAAATGATTAACCCAACCATCCTTCAAACTGGTGAAAATTTTACAAATTTTCATAATAAGTAGTCATGGAAAAAATTCAATATAAAATATGAAAAATGTAGAATGCTAAAATTTGAATTTTCAAACAGCAAATAAATAATTTCTCAATAAAGAAAGCACAGCAAAAAAAATTATATTGAATTTTATAAAAATGAGAAAAGAAAAATAATCACATGAATGAACTCTAAAAAAGACGTCGTCTTTTGTATAAAAAATACACATCTTAAAACCCAGCGCTCACAAAAATAAAATTATTTCTACAAAAAGTGTATGTCGAAGCACTATTACTGAAGAAACCTTACCAATTCAAAAATAAATTACAAAAATTTTCATGTACAATAATTAAGCATATCGGAACATTAATTTTGAATTGTTGTAATAATTTACTAGTTCATAGAAAACGATAAGGGAAATGTTGAACCCATAATTCAAATCCAAATCTAAAATATTAATTTAAAAGATTATTTAAATAATTAGCAATATTTATATTATTATGTTAATTGAAAATTGTTTATCAAATTATTTTGGAATCAAAAGATGTTTCAAATGATTTTCCCAAAACTATGTATTGGCATTTCCATTTTTCTTTGGTACTATGAATAGCAAAAAGGTCGTTTGATTTAATTGAAATTGAGTAATTAATTACATACTATCACAAATGACATTCTTCCTCTCAATATATGCATGCAATCTAGACTGATAAATTTTAAAGCCATAAAGTTCAAATTTTGCAAAGAAAAAAAAATTATATAACTGGTAAAGTCACTTAAAAAAATTCAAAAAATTGTATTGAAAACTTGGGATTCTATTTGAATGTAACATATGCGCAGGATTATTACAGATTTTCATGCCACTAAGCTCATCGTTGTGTTTCGTTACATTTGAACAGTTATTTGGAAGATGACACACTTATAAAATGTAGAAAAACAATCAAGTAGAAATATTTTTAGTGCAATAAGATATAAAACATCAGTTCAATGACACTGAAGTTAAATCTCCTAACACTATACCATAGTATTTGGAATAGTAATAGCAATATCACGAAGTAACGCCAAAATCTTTTAGGTGATCCTCAATGTCAACTCTACAGATGGGACAGCGCTTATTGGTGGTCAGCCATTGGTCGACACATTCAATATGGAACAAATGCATGCATGGAAGTCTCCTGTAAGGATATAAAAATATTAGCAATAAATATTTGGTAATATAATACACTAGTATTAAAAACTGAAATCTGTTTTATTAAAACTCTCAACTAATTAATAATCTTTCAAACAGAAATTATGAATTTTTCTACACCAAAATTATTATTTAAAGCATTAATTCACACTGAGTGTTGGAAAACTAAGATTGTTATTTAAGCTCACTAAATATTATATTACATTCACTTAATGGAAATGATTTGGTAATATAATATGAAGTAAATTCTCTTTTAAGTTCAAAGAATCAAACATTAAAAAAAGGACTACTTCGTACTACACAGGTATATGAACATAGTAACAAAAGAAGAGTTTGAGCAAGAATTTGATTCTGAAAATTAAATATCAAATTATATTTCAAGTTCAAAAAACAATTGCATATATTTTAAACAACAAATAATCAATAATTATTACTGATATAAATACTGCATTTTAAATCAAATAATTGTAAATATTCTACCTGACATCTTCATCATCTTCAAATTCACATAAGCATATTGTACATTTTTCTAAATTGTCCTCGTTTTCGTTGCATTTCATAATCTGAAAATATGAAGGAAAAAAAAGTACAAACAATGGTTTATTTAATTATAATTTCTTTTCTTAATAGTCTATCTTTCTTATTCTAAACCTTTTTAGATACAGAGAGAGAATTGAATCTTTTACCTTTTTATATTTATGAGGCAATGTATTTCTTTCAATTGTATTTTGAGATGCACCACGATTCATTCCCATTCTTCGCTGATCAACAAATCTCATATAATCCTGTAAGGATACAAAATTGATATATTAAACAATTTAATATGCATATGTATATACACAACTTTTATGTTTGCATATATATATATATATCATTAATCTAAAAATAGATTTGTAATTTTATTATTATGGAATACAAATTTATTGAATGAATTTAATAACCTCCACCCCCCATAATTTTTAGAGGACAAAAATTTTTTTTCTTAACACATAATTCACTATTTTTGCAAACATACATTTAATATGCAAGGACTGGAACACAATTAATAGCAAAGTGTCATCAATTAAAAAAAAATTATCTAACATAATCTTAATGCATCAAAAGTTACATAAAAATTAAATTTTATGCAAATGACTGCAGTTCAGAACAGTATCACTTCTTTCATCACATATGCAAAAATTATTTACACACAAATTCAATTTGACAACAAAAACATATAGAAAATTGAATTAGACTTTTAGTATCATTAAAACGTAAAAATTATTAATATTTTAAAAAATTGTGCAATTAAAATAGAAGAAAAAGAAATATATATTTAAAAATATGCATGACATTCAAATGTATATCTTTCAATTTATTCTAAAGCAAATATTAATCGAACAGATTTACAAACATACAGTATTAAAATAATTTTTGAATTTAGTTTATACTATCCATAATATTTCATATTAATTTTCCGTAATGCTTAGAGAGTAATTTCTCACCTCTATCAGATCAAGAGTGTAATTTCTCACCTCTAGCCTAGCATGCATTTGACGAGGCAGCACAGGTATGTAGTGGGTGAGCATTGCAGGTGTAGGAGGAAGCTCAGTCATTTGAGGCAAGGCAAACAGCTCAGGAGGCCTAATACTCATAGGCTGTAAAAAAAAGAAAAAGAAAAAAAGGATGAGGGGAAAAAATCTTTAAGATTTAAAAGATACACATAACAAAACTTACCACTAACTTTTGAAACAACAGATCTCAACTAAAAATGAAATATAAAGTAGAAGTTAATTTCCCCTTCACTAATCAATTTTTTTTAATAATTTGCTAGTCCCAATTGAAACACGTTAAATGTTTTTAAAATGAGTGAAATTTTGTAATTAACTACTTATTATCAACCCTTCAAATTAGAATGCAGCAGGCTATAAGCATGAACCATACTTCAGCAAGTACAATAAAAAATCTCCATAAGAACATTTTAATTCACATTCTCTCCTCAGCTATTTCACTTCATTTTAAAAAAGGTTACATAAATGTATAAATAACTTACCATTCCTGTTGGAAGACCAATTACAGATGGCACACTAAAATGATGCAATCTTGGAGGAGGCGGATGATGATAATGATGTTGATGAATATGATGGTGATGAATATGTCCTGCTTCAAAAAAAAAAAAAAAAAATTTTGTAAAATCAAAAAAAAAAAAAAAAAATTTTAATTCAAAGAAACCAAATACAGGAATACCTCCCAATAAAAGACATCAACTAGAAAGAGCATTTTGTCCCTTAAATAGAAGTGTCCCTTACAAGAGAGATACTACAGTAACTATTTAGAATAAATAAATAAAAGAATAGATTATGAGAAGAATTAATCAAAGATATATAATTGACACAGCGATCAGCAGTTTACTTACGCATTTGTTCCTGTAACCAGAGCTTCCGCTTGCATGGCAATGGCATCGGCTTCTGCCGCACAGGGAACTGTCTGGCTGGGCACTGAGGTAGGCAAAGTTGGTGGCGGTGGTAGTATAGCTGTAGAAGGTCCAGGGGGATTATTGCCCGGAGTGGTCGGAGGTACCAATAAGGAAGTGTGCAAGAGGTGGGGTTGGCTGGTGGTCACAGGCGCTGGAGCAGCAGTGGCTACTGCTCCACTGATACTTTGAGTTGTATCTGGACAAAGGTAATAGGTTTGTGCTGGAGTTGGGTGAGCTTGACTTTCCATTAATTGCATAGTCTGCTCTTGCATTCTGGAAGAAACCCTCCTATCAGAATAAACAGACTTAGAAATTATTTGGAGTAAAATTTCAAACAAAAAAATCAAGAATATGCATAACATGAAAATTACAAGAAAATCTCTACACATATTAAAACAGAGGGAACAGACAATAAAATGCATTTGGAGGTCAAAATAGATGGAGGGGGGAAAAAACAGATAATTCTAATTTAAAAAGTAACAAATTATAATTATAACAGCAATTTAATACTTGGTGACACTTGTTTGCACAATCATAATCAACACTGTCGCAATCAAAGCCTTCAGTTACCTTTTATTTTCTAGCTGTTTGAAAATCGTTGCATTTCAATTTGCAATGCAAATATAACAATATATTTAAAAACTACTTTACCAATCATATTGACATTAATTTTTACTACTATCTAAAACTTCTCTCCTGAAGTATAACATTATTCATTCAACAAAAAAACAATTTGTTGCATTTCAAAACCATTAAAAACAGCAACTTAAATAATATACTGAACATATCTAATAAATATTTTCATCAAATTTTATTTCGCTTTTTAAATGTTTGTGCATATATATTAAGTAAAAGTTTTCAGGACTGTTAACTTTCAAAACACGATATGAAAATTTTTAATACTAATTTGTTCAAGAATTAAATTACAGTTTTTTCATAATGTCAGTAGCATAAGTTTAAAAGGACAGATCATATTCTCTTAATACATGACAGTTGGTCATTCTGCTATAAAACATAATTATTCTTCATTAATGAATTTAAAAGATTCATTTAGAGAAATAATGCTTCAATGCTGGATTCATGCATTAACAATTATTTGCAATAACAAAGAAAGGCAAAGTAATGATAAAAATTAAATGAAAAAAATATCTTAGAAAAGATAACAAAAGACTATTAACACATACGAATAGAAATTTTTAATGGAAATATAAAAACAAATTAGCGTAATCAAAATTTTAAGCTTATGACCAAAATAGCATGGTTATTACTTTTTTTTGTAAGCATTAGATGAAACTTCCTGAATCATAATTAATTTTGTCACCAGCTTGAATATGTCTTGTTAATTTAATAATTAAGTCTATTTAAGCTTTGAAAATGCAAAGTAAATTCATTATTGACAAAATTTTAAACCTAAAATAAAAATATCTGTATTTTCTTTCCAATCATATGTCTAATTTAATTACGTAAAACAAAATAAAAATTAATATTAAAAAAACAAAATAAAAATTAATATTAAAAAAAAAATTCTGAAACATTACTGAATAATTAAATTTTTAACAATTTAAAATAAAAATAAAAAGAGCTTAGGATACTTATTTCAATTCATAAATTTCAGGCCATCATTAAAAACTTCCAAAAGAGAAGAAGAAAATTAAAAAGAAAAAAACTTGTATTAAAGCAGATTTTGCTAAAGCTACACAATGCCTACTAGAATAGTGTATAATATTTTGATTATATAACAAGGAAATTAAACATTATTATTCTTATGCACTATATAAATTTTTCTAAAGGAATTTTTTTATTTGATTGTTAATAAAATTAGAATATTGATATAAACATAACACATATAAGTTATTAAATTCGAATTGCTTGCAGCAGGAGCACAAATGATACATTTACCACAACATATATTACCACTACTTTCTGACATCAATATATTTAAACTTAAAAAGCTACATTAAATTTCAACATGATGACAAGGACACATTCTCTGATGCATCAAAGTTATGCTGTCGGTAAGTGACAGTCCAAAGATAAAAGAAGCTGCAAAAATACATCATTTAAACATTAGTGAATTTTAGAATAAAATAAAATGAAATTTAAGGATGAAACACAATGTTAATTACACAAATACGGTGATGTAAGATGATTAATTTAAAATTTTAATCTAATAACAGGAAAATCCTAACACGCTCAATTTTCCCGGTTCCTTCAAAAAAAAATAAATAAAGTACACCCAACTCTTTATTTACATGATTTTGAAACAACACGGTTTACTAATATTCTATTTTTACTCAAATTTTTTGTTCTAGCACAAATATAAAAAAAATTCCCCCTTTCAAATTTTAATTTTGACAGTGTAATTAGAAGACAGTAATTTTATGCCACGAGTGAGAGTGACTTGGTCTACTTCATGGGCTTGTTTATTTTATATTCTGACAGATTGTCTAAACAGACACTCATTTCACAATGCTAAAAAAAAAATGAAGTAGCATTGGCAGGCGAAAATGTTATAAAATGCACTCTGGATAGACTAGCAAAAATAATTTAAACAGCGCAGTAAATCTCCCAATCAAATATTTGTTGGCCTTCCTCAGAGAAGGCCTTTGATAATTTAATTTAATATTAATTGCCACATCAACAGAGAAAGACAAATTCTAATATTTCAAATCACTATTTTATTTACACGATTAGTTATTTACATTATTTACAATATTGATAAATATCACTTTCAAAACCGAAAGCTCCAACATTATAGTGATAGTCATATCGATCAAAGTCCAAAAAGCAAGAAGCCCCCAGTTCATTTGGCCATCCAAACAGCTGTCATACAGCATCCAAGAAGCAAACAAGCTTCTATAACAGCCAAGGGCTCTTACACCATCCGCCAAGCATCCAAGAAGCAAGCCAGGCAATCTAATAAGATCTCCTTTATATATATTCCGGAATTTGCATTCGACACCATCAACTCGACAGTTAAAAATCGGCATCCAACGGAAAACAACTTCATATGAAATAATAGAAAAACACCGTCGAATGCAAATTCCCGATTCCATTGCCAGATGCGTGGGATGACGTCATATCGGAAAACGTAATTCCCCTTGATTACCGCGATATGACAACAATATTTAATGCTGATGAAACGGGATTATTTTGGAAGAAAATACCTGAAAGAATGTACATATCAAACTCTGAAAAAAAATCAGTGGTTTTAAAGTGGCAAAAGATCAGGCGACGCGCTTGTTTCTTAGTAATGCATCTGGTGATGAAATGTTAAAACTTCTGATAATCAACAAATCCCTTATGCCATGAGCTTTAAGAGGTAAGTACATTACACAGCTTCCTGTTCATTTGAAGGTTAATAAAAAGGAATGGAGGACAGCTGATCTGTTTACAAATTGGTACAAACAACTGTTTCGTTCTAGAAGTCCAGAAATATTTGGAAGAAAAAGGTTTGGGATACAAAATACTTTTGCTTGTTGATAATGTACCCAGCCACCCAGTACTGGATCATCCAAATATCCAAATGCTGTTCTTACCACCTTATTCCACCACTCGATCAAGGTACTACAGCAGCATTTAAAATGTACTACATAAAGCAAACATTTAAATATATTTTAGGCTCAGAGAGAAAAAGAAATTTGACTGTTGTGGAAGCATGGAGAAAGCTTATGGTTATGAATTGTATAACTCATGCTTCTTTTGCCATCAAACAGCTGCGCCAATCAGTTTTAAATGTCTGTTGGAAAACACTTTTGCCAGCACTCGTCAAAAGTGGAAGTTTAGTAGTACAAAAATCAGCTGTATGTTCTGAAATTATAACTATCAAATGCGAAGGTTTTAACAACATACAAAAAGCTGACACAGAAGAATTAATGCTAGAAAGACCTTAGGATGAAGACAATTTGATCAAATTTATGATAATAAAGAAGCCTATAATTATGAAGTCGAAGCTCAGCTATTAACAGCTGATTTAATTCGTGAGGGCTTGAAATTTGCTACAAGTGTCAAAAAACATTTTCTTACTCATGCTCCTGACATAGAGCGTGCATTGAAATATCAACAGAATCTTAAGTTTTGTGCAGCAGAATATCAAGAATTACATAAGCAACTTAGATAAAAGAAAAAAAAAAAAAAAAAAATCAGCTGCTAACAACAGACTTTGTAAGAACAAAAAAACCCACAGAGACCATTCATAATAAATTTATTTTAATCAAAGCCAAAAGTTGTGCAAGACATATCTACTGATGATAGCATTTTTGATCCAGTTTGTAATAAACAAACACACATGTAATCAAGTAGTGATGAATAGTTGTTAGTTAGTAGTTTTATTCCTGATTTCAATTTAAATTTTTTTGTTGTATGTGCCAGTAGGTTAAATTTTCACTGTACACTAATTTCAAATTTTTTTTTGATAAAAATTGTTTTTGTTTTATAAATATGTAATATGGATTTCCTTCCTTCTTTCTTTTTTTGCATGGATTTTTAAAGTTGTGGAACATATCCCCAAATTTACTATTCGTCGCATGTATTTTTTTTACACGGTTTTCAGAGGAACGTATCGACTGTGTATATATATATATATATAAAAAAAGAGTTGGGTGTACCTATATAAGTTCTGCTTAAAATGATCAAAAATATCATTTAAAATTTACTTTCATGTACGTATCATTTTAAATTATTGGAATATTCCAAGATAAACTTAATCTAAAAACAGTTACTAAACAAATTAACAAAAAAATTATGTGTTTAAAATATAGTTTTAATAACTTTCTAAATTATTAACACATTGAGTAATTAATTACTTACATTTGCATGAGTACACTATGTTGGTGGAATCTTCGTCGATTTACTTCTTGTATGCGTTGCTGAGACTAAAGAATAAAAATTAGGTATCGAATTTAAATTTAAAATAAAAAATTTTTTGAATACATTAATAAAAAAGCACAATAAGAAATAAAACATAATTAATATATAATTAATAAATTGATAAGAAAAAAATAAGCAGAATTAATGTATGCAATTTAAAATAAAATCCCTTCTTCCTACAATAGTGCATAAAAAATTAGAAGTTTAAATTGTGTGTGTGGGGGACTTAAAATAAATTTTCATTTCATATGACTAGAGAATTATGAATTATTCTAAATGCTACATGTTTTTAAACAATTTTTTAAAAAGAAAAAGCAAATAAATTAGCATCAAAAATAAAACACATAACATGGCAATATTATCTCTATGGAATAAAAATGAATAAGAAAAAAAGATTTATTTACTAAGGAGATTTATGTAACCATTGGATTTCTCAGTACACATTGCTACAGTACATAATTAACTTAATTAGATTCGTAGCTTTTGAAGAAAATTGAGTAAACAAATGTTACATTATTATTAATAGTAAAACCAGCTTCAGAAAACTTTTGGTAAGAATTAGGCAAAATTTATTTTATCAGGACAAAAAAAGTTAACTTTGAAAAAATACATTGCCTACGTTTTTAAAAGATACCAATTTAAAAAAAAAAAATTTTGAAGTGGTACAATCCTTTACACCAGAGTGTTATATTGGTAACCTACATATGTGGCCAGCCAGTCCAATGCCGGTGAGTGTTGCTTTGTATAATATAACACACAAAAGCGAACTTTTTAAATAATCCTTTCATTGGAGGAAATATATTTAGTTATTGTGGCTACTGACAATATTAAATAATTGCAGACTTTTAAAGTGCAGTAAAACATCAGTTATAAGTTATTTTGAATTATTATACCTAAATTAAGTAACCTCAAAATGACAGATTTTTTACAATGTGAAACAGGGCTTTAATAAAATATTTTGTTAGATATCTATTATTGTAGAGAAACTGTGCAAATACAGTATTTTTTTTACTGTCACTTAATTTTTTTTTTTTTAATGATGAGTTGATCAGAAGAAGACCATATTGCAATATTAACCACCTTTCAATACATTTGTTTTTCTGTTTTTAATTCATTTCTAAGCTAATTACCTTATTTTTATTACTAATCATTTAAATAATATTTAAGATATGATACATGTCACTATGCTTAGTTATCAAACAATTATGTAAATTTGTAAAAGATTAATGTTCCAATATTTTTGTCAATTGAATATTGCTTATATTGTCAACAGAAAAAAGAAAGATTGGTGAATTTCTTTTAAAAAAAAAACACACAAAAAAACAGGAGTTTAACAACACTATAAAATTACATACAGTGCAGCATCTGAAAAACTGCTTATTCAAAAATGGTTGGAAATGAGTTTGACACTTTTGTTATAAGTAAAGATAATAATAATAAAAAAAAAAAAATCAACCATAATTACTAATTCTTATTTTCATACATCAAAATATAATGACAGTAAATCACTCTAACACAGTTAAAAATATTCATAATTACGGTTTTAAAAAAGATGTATAATTTCACATATAAAGCAACTGATATATTCTTTCCAAAAATCAAATCCTTGATATAATTCAACACTGAGTAGCAAACAGTATTTTTATTTACATAAAAATAGAACGATTTCGCATAAAAAAAAGTAATGTATTCAGCCTAGAAAATACATGGTATTAATCATTTTATTATGAAAAAAGAATTTTTCAACTCTCCTACACGTATTTAGGGTCTTCCAAAAGAGAATTAACTAAACGACTTTTTTCGTCATTTCTTTCTTTTCTAAATATCACTATTTTGGCAATTATGTAGAACATTAAAGAATAACCCTGATCAAAGGTTTGATCTTTAGTGCAAAAATGCATTCTGCAAGTAGCACTCATTTGTACATAACAAGATAAAATATTTTTGTGCTAACATTTGTTCATGGCCACTAAAGAGTTAAAATATTCTCACTACATAGCAAATTGGAATTTTGAACAAAATATCAAAATATGTCTAGTAATTTTGGGTACTTATGTAAAATCCAGTCCACAATTTTCACCTAACCAAGTGATAGTCTATCAGCCAATAACACAAAATGGGAAATCAAAAGTTGTCTTTCCAATTTTGCTCCTCTGCTTCTTGTCATAATAATGAAATCAAGCATGTGGTTTTATGTAATCTCATTGTGGTAGTAATTTTAAACAAGATTTCTATTATCACTGATTGCAATTTCTATTTTTACCCCAAAAATTTCTAACCAACCTACAGAACAGAAAGCCGTATAGTATTTTCAAATGTATAGAATCAAGGCATTAAAACAACATTAACAGACACAACATATAATTATACTAGAAAACAGACAAAAAATGTATTGAAGCAACAAAGATTGTGGCAAAAAAGAATCCACATGGAACATGGCTTTTTCAACATGGTTGAGGTTCCCAGTAATCCATTCTTGACACCACTCACATTTATTTACAAGTGGTGCAAAGAATTAAGTACAATTGAATGGGGAATAGAACAATTAAGATTTGAATAAAAAGAGAATGGAACAATTACCTTAGATAAATAAGTATAAATAGCCTTTTATCAATGTTAAAGAATAAATATGAGATCCTAATTATAGAGTACAGACTGATAAAAGTCTATTAACAAAAACAGGAAATGTCAAGCAGAAAGAATACTCTCCAAGCAATTGAACATACAGGAAAAGAACAAGTGCTTCGTTTTTAAAAATTTCTGAAAGAATTCTTTGCCATTTTCATGAGCAATAAAAGAAAATAACAAAGAAAGATTTGCCATTTTACAATTCATGGAAAGCTTAAAAGCAGAAAAATTAAGAATAGAAATTTGAACATTCTAAAATAACCAATGTTAAAACTTTGTTGATCCAGAGTGCATACACAAAAATTTTAAACACTGTGAAGTTTAGTGAAATGGCTTAGTAAAATACATCTTGAAACTCTGTGCCTCCCCTTAAACACAGATACAGATGAATTTTTTTAAGTGGATTCACATTCACAATGAAGAGATCCCATTTACTTCTAACTTGATTGGAATTAAAAGACTTTTGGCCACCAAAATTGTTGATGCAAGTTCACCTGGAATTGAAGCAAATTTCATGGGTCAAGGGATTTTACACAAGTACCAAATTTTATTAACATTCGAAATCTTGGTTTTCTAAAACTGCTTAGATTTTCCTGCAATGATCAGAAGAAAATAAATAACAAACAGTTAGCCTATTGCACACCTTAATCCATCCACCATCTTAAACTGGGGACATTTTTATTTTTATTTTCCCAAATTCTGTAACAATTTTTTTTTGTGGACATCACAGAAGTTATTCATTTGTTACTTACTAATTGCTACATATTATTTTTTGCAATATATAAACATTCTTTTATTAAAAAAAAATAAAAAAAAATTAAATCTAAAAAAATAAGTAATAAACAAGGTGTGACTATTAAATAACAAGACTGACATTGTAAAACATTTTATTTAAAATTCATACAAATTAACCTATAACTACCCCTTCAATATACACCCCTCCTCTGTCCCTACAATGCTCCATGCTAATCTTCCATTGTTCAAAACAGTGCTAGAAGTCTCTTTCTGTCAGCTCCTTCAAAATGCATGCCACTTTTTCTTTCACAGCTTCAACGGACTCAAATCTTGTTCATTTTAATGCAGATTTCAGCATGGGAAACAGACATAAGTCCCATGGTGCAAGATCCAGTAAATAAGGTGGATGGTCTAACACTGGGATGCTGTTCTCAGCCTAAAAACATCTTGACAGACAATGTAGAATGACTTATACTTCCACAATTCAGGAGCCCTTATTCTTTCACAGCATTCAGCAAGAATGTGAAGGTAGTAATGATGATTAATAGTTTGACCTTCAGGAACCCAGTGAAGGCACACAATCCCTTTGATATTGAGAAGAAAAAAAAACCCAATCATCATTGCTTAGAATTTTAATTTGCTCATTCAAGCTTTTTCAGCTCTCAGAGAAGATGGGCTCTTACAGTGTATGGTTTGGCACTTCATTTCAGGGTCCAAAAGTAAAAAACCACAATTCCCACATGTCATTATCCTTTCCAATAAACTTGAGTCATTTTCAATGAAATTAAAGGTAAGAGTACAAACATTTTTGCGAGCTTCTAGTCGTTCAAACATGAAAATTTTTGGCACACTTTTTGCAACATTAAATCGATGTAAAATTTGCAATACTGATTCTTTGTCAATTCTTACAGTATACTTCAGCAATTTTCAGATCCAACCAGATTGCCAATTTTTTTTTTTTTATATCATCTGTTTTGGATGTGGGAGGGCAACCTGGGCATTAATAATCTTCAATGTCTGCTCTACCATCTTGAAAATGTTTAAACCACTCAAAAACAAGTGCACACAATAAACATTCGTTACCCTACAATTCTTTCAATGAATTATAAGTTTCAATAGTAGTTTTTCCGAGTTTCATGAGAAATTTCACAATTCGTTTCCCTTATCATTTTTCTGGTGAAACAAATAAATAACTCTAAGATGAATAAAGGTTATGGCTATACAGATCTGTTTACAGAAGAGAGAGGTACTGCATTTGAAAGAAAAGGCTTCACACTAAACAGTTGTCAGTCACTGGAAATTGGCGCACACACTTCTGTAGCAGCATCAATCTCGTTATTTAATATCTCGTTAGTAAATTGAAAACAAATATGTCAATGCTAGTCTATACCTATGCTAATAATAAAGATAAATACTAACTTTTAATGAATTTTCTGCTCCAAACTATGTTTTTTGTTCAAAAATAATCAATTTACAAAAAATCACAATATTTGTAGCATTAATAGACATTACTATACTTGATATTTTATAAAATTAGGTAGGATTCTTTTTTTTTTTTTAATATTGTTCTAAAAGAACTGAACTAGATTCTTTTTTAAATCTATTGATAGCAAATTTATGCAATTTTAAAAGTTAATATAAGCATAACATTTTAACAAAACCTTCTTATAGTCTTTTCAATTTGCAATATCATTAAAACAATTTAAATGTACTAAAAATCCTAGCATATATTTCATTTTCATAAAAATCTTTATGACAGAGATTTTTGTATTTATACGTACTTTGTACTATGTAAGAATACTTTATCAATATAAGCAATTTTTTCCAGCAATTTTACTTCAATGAATATTAATAAAAAAAAAAAAAAAATTTTTAATCAAACTTTTATTTAAATATGGATTAAAAGATATAAAATTCTTTTTTAATGTAAAATGATATATAATTAACAAAAACTTGAGCCACCTACCTACGATACTAAGTAATTTCCAACTAATTAAGTACCACAGCTACTTATTTATATATATGATCAAAAGAAGTATTAATGCTGCAGACTTTTTAAATTAGATACGACCTTACAAATTTAAAAAATTATATTCCTAACTTTCAGTCTATTTTTAATAACAGCTTGATCAAAAAAAAATTTTCTTTTTAGTCAGGAAATTTAAGACTGAAAAGCAATTACGTGAACTTTGTGGAAAATTTCAACTCAATTGGATTTTGCATGAAAGGTAAAGTCCCCCTCCCCCAGGAAATCACTGCTTGAGCATACTGTAGTATTGTATTGTTATCCGAGTTATATGTGTATGAGAATTTTCAGCTCAATCAAATTATAGGAAGTGGGTTAAAATTCGAGTACAAAATGCACACAAGGCCCCTCCCTAAGCCTATCACTGCATGAGTTTAAACATAGTATTTTATATTATCATTGAAGTTATGTGAGTTTGCAAAATTTCAGCTTTATCAAATATGACTAGGTTAAAATTTGAATAAAAATTTTGAACTGAAAAGACATATGTACATATGAACATAGTAAATTACATGAAAGCTTGTAAAAATTACCTTAATACATATCTTACCTAATATTACTGTTTTAGAAACCAACTCTATTTACATAATTTTTTAACAAAATCTTCACAAATATCAAAATTAGTTACAATAGTTTTACCCCCAAAGTTGATTCCAAATATAGTTAGATGTCTTACGTCAAGCAATATGTTGTCATATTTTACATATTTCTTAAGTTAACTTGTACAATAAAAAGACACAAAGATGCGTACCTGCCAAATTCTAGAATGTGTAGGATTCATTCTCACCAAGCTAGGAGGTGGATGGGGATGCATAGTAGGTGGTTCATGGATGCTGGAAGGAGTTGAGACAGCAACAGAATTATAAATCGGATCAAATGTTGGCTGGTTGTTGAGAGCAGGATGATGAGCAGGATGCACATTAGCAGGCACGTAACTAAAATGTGGACTTGAAGCTGCTGGAAAACAGAAAATGTATTTCATAATGAACACATTGTGCAACTATTTCTTTATATTTTAAACCTTATTGCTACATTATTCTAAGAAAACATTTAAATAAATAGATAATAAATTTATATAAAACATTCAAATGATAAATTTAATTTAGACATACAAGTAATTTAATGATTTCAGAAGCAAAAGTAAATTTAACAATTTTTAATTTCTTCATTTAATAAAGATGCCATTTAAATGGTTAAGTTTTAGAAACAAAGTTATATATATTTCACGCATATTGATTTTTTTTTCAACAAAAAATCACTAATACTGTATATTTTGATAATAATTTCATATTTATAGGTTAAGTAGTTTCAAAATATAACATAACTTTATTTCATTAAATACATATTACAGGAATACCCAATTAAAATATTTTACACTGAAAATTTTATTTTGATTATATATTATATGAAATTATATATTTTCAGCATATTCATTATTTTATATAAAAATAAAAAAATTCAACTCATTCATATTACAACTATATGTTATATGTCTTCCCTCCAATTCACATAACTCTAAAATACATTATAAAGAAAAAGAGACATTACTATTTGCTTTAATATAAAAAATTCAAAAAGCAGTTTTACCCATTAAAATTAACTTATCAACATATTTCATAATTGCGCATGTTATTGACATAATTTTTTTTTCTTGAATTTCACATAATTTTTTTTTTTAAATTGCAGATTATGCTTTAAAACCTTTAGCCATACAAATAATTAGAGCAGAATCTATGACCAAAAAAATTTGTCATTAAAATCTTTGTCATGGTCTCTAAAATTGAGGTGAATACTTTCTATTAATTTGATTCATTGATTTGGTTTGGATTCCACAATAAAAATACTTTTCCTTCATAATGTCATTGAAGCATTTTATATAATATAGCAGTCTTATATAATGCATTAATATAAACATTTTTTTTCCTTCCCAAAGAAAATAGCAACAATTTGAATAATTAATACATTTTTCAATCTTTTTTCGTGTATCCTATTATTTCAACTGCCTATTTTTCCATAATGCCAGCATACCGTAATGGATTATTTTAATTATTTGGTATTCAATGGATATTATTACCTTACATTAAAAATGCAAAAAATTGAAAACCAAAAATATATTGAAAACCAAAACTATAATTAATCTGTTAATGTTTAATGTATTATACATGTCAGTTGTTACATCACATCTGAATTTCAAGAATTTTTTCTCTTTCATGTTTTAAATCAATCTTTTCAAAGTTGTACCAAACAATTGTTTGGAATAACATTAATTCAAAAAAAATCTAGCATATATATAATTAGATTTTTTTTTAAAATCTGGCTGTTTTCTACTAGTACAAATACAGATGTACCAATTGTACACGTACAGATTTGTACATCTGTGTTGAGAAAAATTCAATAACAAAATTTAAATTAATACCATTTAATTCATAAAAATAGAAACTGTATGCTTAAAATTCTATTTCAAATTTTCATTCAATAATCATCATTTTGCTCTCTAATAATCTTATCATCAATGAAAAAATTAAATATACATTACAATTTTTTTAAAAATTTGTTTAGAGAAAAAATACAGCAACATTTCTTCATAATTAATTTTATTTTCAACCTTAAATATTAAAAATAATGATAAAGTCTTAATAAATAAAGGACACTGAGAAATGAGGGAAAAAAATCTTTTTTTTTTTTTAAATGTTTAAGCAAAACCTGAATTCAAAAGACATTAAAACATGAGATTTGAAAAATCCCTTTCATTAAACAACAATGTCTGACTGCCAATAATAATGCATGGAAAAAAAAAATTCTATATACCATCTTCTAACTGGGCGATAAAATAATTTTCTGAGTACTTATAGTAAAATTGAAATGTACTTTTATTAAAATATGCTAAAAATATTCAACACTTCATTGTTTAGAAATATATTTTTACAACACAATTTTTTTTTTCATCAAATAAAAATCTTACACAACATTAATAAAATTACGTCAGTTAAATATAAGGCATTTTAAAAAGTGATAAATATATTTTTGATACTCAAGACAAATTAAAATTTTAATTTTGATATCAATACTACAATATTTCTCAATAGATTTTCTTCAATGGTTTTCTCCTTTTCTCTTTTCTTACATAATGATTTAATACAAAATCTAATATAAAAATAAACATAAATAATTTTCTCACAAAGATTTAAAGAAAATAAATCATGAGTTTTACTTCAAAAACTGAAAACAGATAACAAAATTGATTTTGAATTTTAATTGCATGTAGCTTACATATGTATGCATGTCGTCTAAAAAAATATTTAAAAGTTTTATGCAAATACATGATCATAACATCATGATTTGTTAAAGTCATTTGTTTTCATCATATAAATAAAATATAATGTCCAACTCATATAGTGTAAGAAGTTAAGAAACTTCCTCCTTTTAATTAAAAAAAAAAAAAAAAAAAAGGTAATTCTATCACTTAAACTACAAAAAATCTAAAAAAAAGAAGCTACATTCTAAATAATGTGAAACTTCAAAGAAATTTAACTATAATTAGGTTTTAGTACCTCTGCCTGTTGTCATGCCTGAAAAGAAGGTAAGTGCCCAACACAGTTCTAAAGAATACAAGCAGCGTAAAAGATAAAAAGAAGATATCTTACCACACTAAAACATACTAACATAATTAATTACACATAATATATATATATCACTACAAATCCAACTAGTAAACAAGAGAAAAAAATGAAGTTTTACTTGGATAAAGATTATGATGTGGATGCAGGCATCGAGTTCTTGGTAAGCAACCAAATGTTAAACAAGGATTAGGAACAGGAGCAGAACCCTATAAAAATTAATTTGTAAGCATTTATTTATATTCATTTGTTGCAACTTTTTAAATAATTTTTATTCTTGAAAAAAAAAATGCTTGCAATTATATTAGAATTATAACAACATATTCTAATTACTTAATTTTATTCTAAATTGAAAAAAAAATTAAATAATTTGTGAAATACAGTCAAAATTGACAAACTTAGTCAAAAATAATCTCATAATTTATACAATGAGAATTTTGAAGTTTTTTTTTTTAAAAAAAGAAACAATTTTTTCAAATATTATATATCTATAGAACATTTCATAAAAAATTAGAATCAATTATAATTAAGTTAGCCAGTATTTGAGCCCCTCATTTTTTATTTGAGTCACATTAACAATAAATATTTCAAACTCACAAAAACTAAATTAATCTGATGAAAACACTTTAAGACAATACATTTTTTAATCCAGAATAGAAAGTAAAGTAATTAATTAAGCACCAGATTAAGTACTTACAAGTGTTCTCAGCCCAGCATCAGGTGTTTCATGGAAAGGAATTGATGGCTGATTGGCTGAATGATAACGACAACTAGAAAACTGAAGAACAGGATAAATCTGTGTTGGGTGCCTTTCAGAGGCTTGATAAGTATCCCAATAGGATGGAGGACTTGGATTGCGTTCAGTCATGAGGTTGCAACTATAATAATAAAAAATATGTTTCAGATATCAAGATTAATTTCCTCAATGAGGAAATAGTAAGGATTATTCTTTAAAGAAATCGTCAGAATTCAGATTTCAGAAGAGCTAAAAAACTTCTGTGTGCATATGCAAAATAACTTTAATTTATATTACCCTCCTAGTATACATTTGGAGTCTGAAAAAAATGTTGCCTTTCTATTAATAAACTTTTTTTTTCAAAAAAAAAAAAAAAAAAACACTCAGCATTAAAACATAATTTTTATAAATAATAAGTCACATGCTAACTTCAAATTGAAATTAAACCAAGCTGTGGCTGATAAATGAGCACTGTTTTCAGATAATGCTCAGAGCAAAGTTTATTTTGCATTTCTTTGAAAACAGCGGCAATGCAACAATATTTAAATCCAAAACATGAAATAACATATTTCATCTTGAAGAGAAATACAAATTTAACCAAAATAAGAAATAAAAATGAATACCAATAAAAAAAATTATAAGGAAAGAGAAATATTGAAAGCCTGTTTTTATAAGAATTTCAACTAATTTCTATTGCACCTATCCAAGTTTATAATACACTGAATCATTTGTCACTGATTTATAAATAACAATTGCTGAAAAATAATCTTTTACTACAAGCTGATGAAATCAAATATGAGAGAATAAGAAATTGATATTTTTTTAATCTGACACTCCTTTACATTAATTGTAATAACATTCCCACAGATATATTTTAATTAAAAAAAATAATGACTTGCTATACAAAAACAACAAACCAAATCAGTAAATATCTCTTAAAATTCAATAATATATTATCTGGAGAATTTTCACACAGAGATCACACACAACAAATTACCTTTAATAAAACCATAGTAATTATGAGATCTGGAAGGGAAAAAAAAAAAAAAAAGAGTCTAGCATACTTTGTTCCATATCTCTAATATTTTGGGAACTACATAACAGGTAAATATGCTTCATTAGTAATATATTTGTAACTTAATTTAAAATGAAAAAATTTACATTTGAATCAAAGTTAAAAATCATTGTCCATAACACTCAAAAATTGTATTTTTGTCATCCAAGGTTATATCACATTTTTCGACACTTACATAATTTGAGTATATTATTGTGTAGATTTATAGGACGCAGCAATTTCTTGGATAAAGAATAATTTAATGATCAATTTATAACATTAACAAAAACAATATTTATTATAATCTCAGGAAAAATAAATTTTATAGAAATTTATTTTAAAATGAAATTCAATATTAAAATATATGCTAACAAATATTCTTATTTAACAAATCAATAGAATTCAGTGTTTGATTCTTTATTCAAACTGACATCTAAAAATATTTTACTTCTCTAGAAACTTAACTTTATAAGTTATAAATTAAACATAAGGTAAATTAACAAATTATTGCTAAAAATTGTTGGTTTATACAACTTTTACAGTTATCATTATGAAAACTCATACCTCACGGCACTATTTATTGTTGGAACAGAAGTTCTGCTAACAGCAGCAGAGGTTGGCTGAGTGTCATCATCAGACTGTGTCAAATCAACTACTATAGGTCTTTCTAATTTCATACCAAGATTGCGAGTACCACGGGCTGCACCAGAGGCATTATTTTGAGTGACATTGCGATTGGTCCTACCCCTAACTGCTTTTGAAATTGGTCTGAAATATAAAAACAAATATTACAATTCTTTATAAATTTTTTTGCGAATTTTTTAAAAAGATTTAGTATCTCTTTTTAAATTACAAAGAAAATTAATGCTCCAAATATGGTCTAAAAAATACACACTTCTTTAAGATAAGTTTCTACAAAGCAAAATAAAGGATATAATTATTAGGATCTTTAGTAAAATAACTAGTACAATACTTTAGTGTCTGTATATTGAAACTGGCATTTATTCAGCATTTCAACATGAAGATAAGTAAATTTTAGTATAACTAGTTAAATAAAATAACATCTCATAATACAACAGATATTTATATACATATGTAAAATAGATCCCTTGCTCCACATTGGTATTTATTTCTATTTGGGCGAACTTTGATTAAAACTTATATGTAATTTTTTCTACGAGTTTAGTTTTCTAACAAACATTGAGCATGTCAAATATAAATTAAATCCAGATTATATCTTAATTTACCATTTTGAGCTTTCTGTCCAGTGATGAAAGAATCACTGTCTGAATGTTTATTAATGTTGCACTTAGAAGCAATACGAGGGCTATTTATTGGTGATGAGCCATATAATTTTAAGTATATGGCTCAAGTAACGAGGGCAATAATATCTGAGGTGGAACTCCCTCTCCAAACTTCCATCCAATGCCAATGAGAGTATTTGGAACTTTAACAGACTTAATGTGTATCAGCTCAGCAGCACGGGAGGTCTTTGGATGCATCAGAAATTGAACCTACAACTTGACAGAAACAAAGCTGGCCGCAAGTTCGTGACCGTGACCACTAGGCCACAGTAACTACAAAAGGATCACTGAATAAGTTGTCATTGTCAGATATTTCCTATATAATTTTTTTAAAAATTTTCCTTAAGGTTTCTAGAACATCTTCAAAACATTTTTAAATTATATGCCAGCTTCAGATAAAATTTAAATTTACAATAGGATATTTTTTCTTTTTGCAACCATTTTTTAAGCATAAAACTATATTTTATAAAAATAAATAAATTTAGAAACATATTTTTATATATTTATTGAAAAAGTTAATTTAGTTGGAGGAAATGAAAAGTTCAGGGGTTTTCATAAGTATTAACAATTTTACATTATTAAGTTTCACAACAAACACAACAAATCAGCACCACTTTTTTTCCAATTGGAGATTGTATTAAATATATAATTTTCTTTAAAAATTATTAACATTTAATTCTCATGCTGCTTGGTAGGCTGAACTTTTTTTTAATGAATCTGGCAAAGAAAAAATATGAAGTATAGAAATCAAGATCTTGGCTAACTACTTTTAATTAACAACTTCAATAGCTCATAAATGGAGAATAATATAAAAAACTGTATTAAGAGTTATCTATGAATCATTCAAAAATTAATATCCTGAAAAATATATTATTTGTAATTGTAACTATTAGTTTTTAAAATATTGCACAGAATGTCTTTTTCTTTCATTTATTTATCAATATAATCAATTACTTATTATCCTAGCACTTACAAAGTATTACGAAAATATAAATTTGTGCTTTTTCCCTTTCATTTAAAGAATGAACTAAAAATTAAATAAATTTCTGCAAAAAAAATACAACATATGAATAATTATTCCACCTCCATTTTATTATTTACAATATATGTAAAACTCATACATAAAATTTATTTTAATGATTACTATCCTCTGCAATACATTTACATTTTGTGGTAAATTTACCTTCAGAAGAATTTTTATATTTTGAAAGCACAAAACTTTTAACTAAAACATTTTATTTTGATAAAACTTTACAAATCTCCCACAAGAATAACGTAATTTTTTAAGAATTATTTTAAATGTCTTAGCATGAATAGAGATTATACTAATTTTGTAAACACTGTCCATTTATAACAAAATTTCTATTTATTAAAAATTCATTTGAAAACATAATCCCAAAAAATTGCTAACCATAACAAGAAGAGTAAAACCAGACATGTACAAACCAGAGATTTTGAATACATCAATATTTATAAGTATAATAATTAAATGCTGTTAATAAAATAACATTCCCACATTAATAAAATAATGTATGCTTTTAAATAAAATTATAGCATTTTTTCAAATTACCAGCATCCTTCAAACATTGAGAGCAAAATTTTCCATTAAAATGATACAGAAATAAAGAAGACACTTAAAAAAGCTTTCTTAATCTTTTCTATCACTACAAATGGCTATAAAAATATCATGGGAATTTTGCAATAAAATATTATTTAAATTATCCTGGGTCATAAACATTTCTATTTTAAAAATTTGATAAAATCTTTTTAAAATTTAAATTGTATCAAATTTGATAAAATTTGGTACAATTTAAGTACTGTCATTCTACTATTTAACACAGAGCAAAAAAGAAACAGAATGCTCTTTCTTTAAAGCAATTCTTGCTAGATTTTGATACCATTAAGAAAAATTGAAAGACAAAGAACTAATGAAGTTCAGACCTGGAATTGGTAGGCGTTAAGGTACAGGGAGTAGAGCCCCCTAGAAGCCTAAAAAATAACAAAAATTCATGAGGATAAATGACTGCAGCTTGATTTAATAAAAACTTCATTCTCTAAACAAATTCACCTACTTTTACTCAGTTTATAAAAAGTGCAAAAATGTAAAGAAGCATGAGGTGAATAAAAACAAAACTGTATTTTACTTAAGAATAAGTTCTACAATTTACTTTTTCAGCAACCATTTCCCCAATAAATTTTAAAGTATATCAAAATTTTGAGTAGCAAACCACTGAAATTCAAGAGAGGAGTAAAAATACATGTTACTCAAGACAAACAACCAAAAATTTTATTATTAAAAAAATTCCAATAGAAGATAGGTACAAGAGCATAATATTCTATATAATTGAATATTTATCAAGTCTTTGACTTCTTCCCCTCCTTTTGAGAGATAAGTATAGTTAATTTTGAAAAACCAAACAATTTTTAAATTTCACTTCTAATTAGCTCATTACAGGGAATGTCCAAAGAATAAGAGTTAATTTAGTTAAAAAATAAAAAAAGCAATATATTTTTAAAAAATGAACTAATTCAAAATGTACTAAAACACTACTTTTCAACATAGTAACCTTCCTTCACACAGCACCCTGTGACACGAAGAATGAACTTTCTTTTTGATGAAATAAGTCTTCCACTGCCTCTTTGACCAATGGTTTAAGGGCACTGTAGACCTTATTAGTTGTCAGTTAAAAACCTTTTTCAACCCATAAACAACCGCAGAGAGATGAAAAAAAGAAAATCTGAAGGTGCTAGATAAATGCTGTGAGAGGGATAATTGATGCTGTCCCAAATGAACAAGTACAAGAGTTGCTTTGTGATTTTGGCTGCATAAAAGCGTTTACTGCTATGGAATTAACACACTCCCTCTACTAACATTCCCCTTCCTTTGTTCTGCATCATCCTCGATAGTTTCCTAACTATTTCACAGTACCGCTCATCATTAACTGTTTTCCCAATGGCAAATATTCAATGAAGAGAATCCCTCAATGGTCCCAAAAAGATAGATACCATAATTTTTCAGCCTAAAACAATGGTTTGAATATTTCTATAGAAAGTGGAAGAAGTAAAGGAGGACATAACCACTGCATTTTCTTTTCATGCTAGGGGTGTAGTGAGCCCTCAAGTCTTGTTAAAAGTCAGAATAGCATGAAAAATTCTTTATCTTTCAATTCAAAGCCTTCAAGAAATTCCCATGAAGATGCGATAACCTGTGTTGGAACTCACCTTGCAAACAATTTTTGAAAACTAAATGTTTCATTGTGAAGACATCTGCAGATTTAAAAAAAAACACTGCATTAATCATGTCTGAAGTTAATCAACAATCTTCCTAAATCCTTTTTCAATATTGTTCTGCATCTCATCAACCACAATTGACAAGCATTCACTTCATAGTACATAAACCATTTGTTCTGCCAATTTTAAACTTAATAAACCATTTGTGCACCTTAACATAGTTCATGAACACCATTCCCATAAATTGTTTTAAATTCATTAACAATTTATGGGAATGGCTTGTTCCCCTATGTGAGAAGAAATTGGACTATGAACAATTTGCAGCTGGCAGGATTTGAAATTGAGACACAGGTATATAGCACTACAATAAGAGTTTTTAACCCACTCAGACAAATGAGTGTGCGTTCAACTCCCCCAAATTTGAATGCAGTGCTGCTACTTTACTGAAAAATTCCCTTTGAGCATCAAAGGCTCAGTATTCTTTACTCTTCAGGCAAGCTCTAGATATATATTTTATTCAAAGAACAATTATTATAAAATGATAAAGAATTTTTAAAATTATCACTGAAATATAGATAAAACACTAATTTGTTCATTTAAGTTATATGTGTAAAGCATTTTATAAGAAAAAGTGTTCAATGGATTTTCATACTGAATACACCTAAGTCCTAAAAAAATTTAATATGAGTAAAAATAAAATTAAACTTGATCATAATAGGAAGTAATTTGAAGCATTTATTTCAATAATAATATCCATAAAATCATTTTTAATTATAATAAAATATGCTGTTCACATTAAAATAAAAAATAAAAAAATTCTTTTCTGAAACCTAAAAATACCTTGAAAAAGGAGCATTTCTCTGTAAAGCATATATTAATCATGGTAAAATAAAGGCCGATATAAAACTATTCTACTTAAATAATAATAAATTTGGTTTTTAATGTATTAATTTACAAAGCTTTCAAATACACAAATTCACAGAAGTTCATGTAATATTTTCTATAGCTTAATAGATTTAACTCAAAATTTATTATTAAAAAAATAATTACCTAGGTGGCTCGACTCCAACAACTTCCACACTGCTGTCATCATCATCATCTGTAAATAGACAATCTAACTGCAGATCAGGTGCTATAGGCCAATCATTTTCTTTAACTTTATTAATACAATTTTTGGCTTGAAATTGTTCATTATTGTGACTTGAGGATGGTTCTGATAATAAAAATATAAGCACAAAATATTCAATACTCACTTAAAAATTCAGGAAAAACATCAATATCATGTTTTCCATCTAAATATTAACCATTAATTTTTCTAATATACATTAACAACTCAAGCCTAAATTTGGATATCAAAAATTTTTATAAATGTCATGCACATGCATTGCAAATGCTACGAATACACAAACAGATACCGAATGGAAAATACAGGGTCAATATAAAACAAATATTTGAAACCTTCAGTAAATCTAGATTTCAGATTTTAAAAAAATTTATGCTATGAAAAATTTAGTTAGATAAGATTTTTAAAATGAAATTACAAATATATTGCTTGCCACCCTTTTCAGAAAAGCAGAAATGCATGTTTTTAACAATATATTAAATACTTATAAACAATATATTAAATCATTGGGATATTAATTTCTCATTTTGCCAACCAAATTAAAGTTACTAATATGGATTAAATTTTGAAATAGATGTATAATTTTGTTAAAGAAAACATACCTGGAGGAAAAGAGACCAGACACAAAGAGTATCATTAATTCCTTAATATAAACTTATATTCATGAACAAAAATTCAATAACTAGTAAACACATTAATAACTATTAAGTTGGTGAAATTTTCACTAAGAGGATAGAGAAACTTTTTATTTTTTAAATGAATTTAAAACAATTAGCTCGAGCATTCTGTAATAAGATAATATAAACGATGGGTCGAAATCTATTTTATACATTAAAAAATTTATCACAAAAACATACTAAATTAGCTATAAATTTTATTGTTGATACAAAGATTACATATAATTCTCACCAAATAGTCACAAGAATTATTTTGTGTAATAGTCATTGTTTTATACTAATATATATGTGATATAAATCACTACCCCAGTTTTCACAATGTGTTTATCATCTTAACAATAAATATATTATTTCAATTGAAATGAGTACTTAAATTTCACTGCTTTGATTTTTAACGAATATAAAGTTTGTCAAAACAGATCAGAGCTCGACAACATTTCACATAAGATAATGAACAAGATAAAACAATTTTATGGTCATTTTCTATTTTTGCATAGTTATAGTTTTTATAATATTAATGGCAACAGTCTGATTGGTACATACTTATCACAATTAGGATAAAACAGAAAATAATTAATAGTAATTTTTACATCAAATAAATACAATTGATATGGAGTTTTAATAAGAATTCTAAGTAAATTTAATTAAAATAAAAATATCTATTATAATTAAAATTTTCATTTACATTAAACAATAACTAGGCCATCACAATTAATAATACAACTTAGAGAGAAAATAATAATGTAATAATAAATAAAATGGTTGCATTCACACAAAGTTAAAGAATTGGACCCTAACTAGTAATGCTCTGTTTTGAAACTAAAAAATGTTCCAATACACATACATATCTACATTAATAAAAAGAGGAGTTTGTGTGGATGGTGTCGCTTAAGTTTTACAAAAACCAGAATCATGAAATTTGGTACTACGGATCTATCGGAATTAATAGTGTGCACCTTAAAAACTTTTTTAAAATTTAATTTTAAAATAGATTTCATTATCACTGTGTATGATTCTTGCACATAATATGTCACATGACATCCCAGTCTTAGTTTTTTCCGTCTATCTTCACATAGTTTTTTGAGGATGTTTATACATATTCATTTGTTTTTCTTTGTAGTAGAGAGCAGTTGTTTAAAGATTGTTATTTGTATACATTAGCCCATTCTTTGTTGTAGAATTATGAATTTGTTTTAAAATAATCATTTAGTAATGATATACAAAGAGTAAATAAAGAATTTACAATTAAAAAATTATTTCTTACAAAACAATCAAATTTTTTACAACAGCATTTGTGACATTGATTATACTTCTATTGAAAAATTCTTTCTTTGTTCTTCAAGCCTCAAAAATCAAATTCTTTTAATATATAAACTCTAAAGAAATATTGCTTACATTTCCTACACTACTCTTCCATCCTACTATATGCCATTTGATGTATGGTGCTTAAGCCCTCACTGCTGTAACTATCATTAAAATCATGGCCTTTTTTTTCATCAGCTTTATTTCTAGCTTTTCACTAACTTTGAATAAATTAAAGAACTATTTAAAAATACTTTTCTTGAACAAAAAAAAATTATTTTGTGTTTCTACGATTTTTCTCATTTAATATTGCTTAAGTGACATTTTTGTATATTTTGTGGTCTAGCTCTTGAATGAAAAGTAGCAAAATTGTGATACTTGCACCATCTGTAAGATCCAATTTTTTTTTTTAAAGGTTAAACTAATTTTGAATGTGAAAACTAATAATTTGATCTTGGCAAATTTTTGCAAACAGCACTGAAAAGTGTCGATTTTGAATGTAAGATATGCCTGAATCAGTTCTAGCAATAGGACAATTTTACGAGGGATCAAATTGTAGGCTTGTGTACAGCTGTTGTGTTTTGAAAGTCATATTGCTGCTTAAACATGTTGTAGAAGTGCCCACTTCATGTAAAATTTGGACCAGGTGCACTTGGAAGAACAACAGAATATAGTGACGGCTGATGCATCAGAAGGGACGTGTAAGCAGCCCCACAATCAACTACTCGCAACATTCTGCTAAACAAGAATGTAGTTTATGATGCTCAAATAGTTGAGAAGTCTGTTATATGATGACTGGCTGAAAGCACCCTTCAGGAAAACTGCAATCAACACCATCTAACTAATATGAAAGAATGGGATCAATTCACTTGGTCAACAGAATGTGGTATTCAGTGGTGAGTCTCAATTGTTTTTTATTATTATTATAATTGATCAGTGAGAGTAAGGAGGTAGCAAGGAAATCCAGCCACTACTGTTAAATGCCATACTACTCATTAATATAACATAATGGTTTGGAGTGCCATCAGATAAGACAGCAGGTCATCCCCAGTAAGCATCAGAGAAACACTGACAACACAATTATATGTTGATGAGGTGTTGGAGCCAGTTGTGCTACATAACTGTATTAAAATTATATTCTTGTATATAAAATTACTTATATAGAAGCATATTTTTTAATACTATTCACTATTTAAAATAGTTCATATTTTGCTAACTAATATGTTTCCCATACTTTTTCTTTAATCCAGCAATGCCTAATTAGATTTCAACATAACACAGGTGGGAAAAAAAGTCACCAACCGCAAGTGTCAATATATAAATATTTTATAATTCTCAATAGTTGCAAAAATTATATAACATATTCTAAAAAGATTAGATTTACAATAATCCAAGACAGTGAAGTTACTGAACTTATTACAAAAATCACAGAATCATGGAGCTTATTATAAAAGTAGTAAGATTATGAAGTTATTACACAAAAATAAATTTTAGAACTAAAACTTTCAGCTGATATTATTGAACACTTTATTTGAAAATAATAATTTAATACACTCAAATCAATTTTCCTTTCCTTATTAATGTCACACTTTGATGCAACACAAAGGTGATTACGACATACTTCGTAAATTTGGACCTCGGTCCAATAACGAGGACACCTGAGTTGGCACCCCATCTTCAAAATTCAACACCGCACCAAGAAGAGGACTTAGAACAGATTTAATGTGCATCAGTACCTCTACATAGCAAATCTTAAGCTGCATTTGGACCTGAACCCTCGAATCGATGAAAACAGCACCAATCGTGAGCCTGGGACCATGACCACTAGGCTACCACTACATTCTGATCAAAGATAAATTCTTTTATGACATGGGTCTAGGAAAACTTAATAATTAATTGAAAATGCCTCATCTAGCTTCAATAATATTATTCAATATTTTCTTTTGTTAACTAATTGATAAAATATGTACACATTTAAGGAAGTCAATTTCCTTATTTTTATCATTTAATATTTGGTCAATCAGAGAGTTATGTATGTTCATGAAGTGAAAGAAAATAATGCATTTTTCATACACTTAACAATATTTATTGCACTATATATTTTCTGTCACTACTTATGAACTCTTACCATCATGAAAGTAATTTGTAAATACCAGTTTTGAAAAATGCCATGTCTTTAGAGACGAAGAACTAAAATAGTGCTAAATTGACATATGCTTCAATTTTGAATTTTTTTCCTTTCAAAAAATTTTGCAAGAAGATAAACAAGTGATAATGAGAGGGTACAAGATCTGAAGAATATGGTAGATAAGATAGAAATTCGCTCTATACCAATGATTAGCAGTTTTAATGTGATGTAAATTAAACCAAATTTCCTTGGAGCATAGGATTTAATACAATGGTAAAATCACATGCAAATTTGAAATGATTCTTTAAGTTAACTGAACAGAATAATGCCGAAGTTCTTACTTCAATGTGTGCGGTAAAAATGTGTATATGCACACCCCAAGTGCTTGTTTAATAAATAAAATATAGAGTTGTAATCACAGACTGCAGTTTGGGTCTCTTCCTTTGAAAATCAAAGTTGCAGCTGAAGTGGTGATTTTTTAATGAATCTCCAAAACAACATGTGGTTAGGCATTATCATAATGCAATATAATCCTCATTATTTAAGCTTTCATTTATGATAAAGTGCTTCATGTTAAATATCACTGGCCTCTTTACTTTCTGTGTTTGATTTAAATCATCCAGTGACATACAGTATTTCTCTGAATTGAGCTTTTTTGTTAGATACCAAAAGCTCAAAATAAATGTATTAGTTCTTGGATGCCCAACCTTATGCATGGTGTTCACTCATTCAAGCTCAATCTTAATTAAGAGGTGGAGGAGACAGATAGTACATGCTGCAAGTATGCTTTTTTTCCAGACAATGCATTCAAAAATCTATTTTTTATCACCACTTATCATTCGGTCCAAAATGGGTTTGTTTTTGATTCAAGGAAACATAGATGTGCATATAACGATTTGATTAAGCAAATTTTTCTCACTGAACTCATGAGGCACCCATCTAGAATATTTATAAACAAATCCTAGAAATGATAGAAATTATATTGTACAGTAAATATTATTAAATGTATGAAAAATATTTTCTTTTCACTTCAAAAATGGAAAAAAATTTCTGATTGACCTTAATATATTTATAATACATCCTCATATTTGAATAATAAGGTAAACAAGAATTTAAAAATCATAAATAATAATAATACTTAAATGCAACACAATATTAAATTTTAGAACAAGGACTATGGCAAACTAGAAAACTTTTTAATTATGGAAAAAAATTTGTTTACATTAATTCCTTCATTACGGCTGTCACACCAGTGATATGGAAAAAATTTGTTTTTGAAAGACAGGTGTTACATTGGAAATTTCTCTCATAAGTATGACTATCAAATTTGATAAAAAATTTAACAAAATTCAGATATCTTTACATAAAATGGCTCACTATGTCCACTAAATTGGTTTAAAACACCATTTAAATATTTTTCTTTGACTCTGGAAATTCATATCTAATTCCTAGCTGTTTGTGCCGAGAAGAGGCTAATGTAAATAAATATCTATTCAGCTCTTCAAATTAAGTTCATGCTTCTCAATAAGCGCAATTAAACACATTTTTACATTTTTAATATTAACTTTCATCTGCTATTTAATCTCAATAAAACCCAAGTATAAAATTTAGAAAAATGAAATTCTATCATCAAAAGGTAAGTTTATTATCGATTTAAATTTAATAAATCCTGACATTAGCATGTAAAATAGATTTGTGTTGATTTTTTGGGGAAATAAGGCTTAATGAGTGAAAACACCTCATCCTTTTCGCCTAGTGCAATAGAAAAAAGTAGTCATTTTGAACGCATACAAGAGAAATAGGCACCATCATGAAAGAGTTAATTATTTATATTATTTAATACAAATTCAAAAAATATTACAATATATAACATTCTAAAAATTTTTTTGTAATATTTTATTCTTAAGTTATTTCTTAAATTTTCATAATAAACTTACATCAAACCCATGTATAAGCAGCAAATTTAAAGTAATGTATTAAAACATTTTTTAATCAAATCTACCCTAAAATATTTAAAAAGGAAAAAAAATAAATAAATAAAACTAACCACACAAAAGCAACTTAGGAAATAATACTATGTGCTTGATTAGGAATTACACAAATCAAGAATATCAATTTGAAACATACAAACAAATATTTCTGAATTACATACAGTAAGTCACAAAATTAAGTATGCAATCCATATCTCATATTTAAAAGTTAAATTTTTCAAATAAATATAAGACATATTTCAATGGAGGGTATCACTTACATCAGAATTAAGTTTAAAGAGGAATGAAAAATTAGTGTTTTAATTTCTTGATAAATATTAAAACTTGTTCTCTTATTTCCAGTAAAAAGTAACATCATAAAAATATGAATGCACTCTGAAAGTTATAAGCTGTTATGAAGACTATACACTACCCCCCCCCCCTTCCTTTTTTTTTTCAATATTAAGATTGTTCAGATATTTTTGCTAAAATTTTTAAGTTTTATAGTATATCTTGTAATAGTTAATCAATTGCTGCATGAGAAAAAGAACATTAATAGGGCATATAGGATTTACTTACACAATTATACAAAAAAAAAAAAAAAAAACAGGGCTCAACAGCAAATCTTAAAATTCATTATAAAATTCTTACAGAGTAAAAAGTTATTGAAAATTCTAAACTGAGGGAAGTACTCAAAATAAGATAAAAACTGAACAAACATAAATATTTACAGATTGAGTCATTATTATATACATAAAAAAAATAATAACGTAAGATTTATGATCCAAAATTTAAAGTTTAAGTAGAAAGCAGTTGTAGGTTGTACAATCTTGAGGAAATTTGCAGTATTTTAAGAAATGTGTATAACATGATTGAAATATGTACAGAAAACCTATTAGGAACAAAGACAATCGCACGAAGAGACTTGATTTTGCAAAAGAAAAGCTGGTCCAGAATTTCTGGTGTTCTGTGATTTTTACAAACATAAGAGTAAAATCACTACAATTGAACAACAGATAAGTCACCAAAACGTTTGGTGAAAACCACATCCAAAGCTAGATTCAAAGAACATGAGAGGAACTGTATATCATAACAGCTGTTAAATTAGATTTGCAGTTGTTAGATTACCTATACAGCAAATTGAGTAGGTAATCTAACAATAATTGACAGAATAATGAATCAATCCTTGAATATTTTGAAATATAATCATGTTTAAATAGGACTTAAAATATCATATATATTTACACAAATTATGATCAGAAACCAACTGCTTGATCTGTATAGAAATGGTTGCTCTACAATGCTTGAAAACAGCTCTAAACACCCCCTCAGTTACCCAATATTAATCCTATTGAGTACTTGTAGGATTACCTACATCTCAACAAATTAGGAAACATAACATCAAAAATAATAACCATCTCAGAATTTTGAAAGAGTGGCAGAAAATACCATTTTCTGTCACTTAAAATTTACTAACCGTTAATTTTAAGTTAAATCACTCTTGTCAACTAAATTGCTTGTATTTCTGTGATTTTAATATTAAATATGAATTTGTTGTTGAAATAAATTGTTATTTCAACTATAAAAGAATCATAATTTTTGTCATTCTAAATATATCATAATTGCTCTGCATACCTATTTCTGTGACAATGTATAATCAATACATAACTAAAAAACATTAAAAATAGACAACAATTCACAAAAAGTACTTGATACTTACCATTACTAACATCTGTAACCATTTCTACATTATTATTAGAATTCCAGATGTCTATATAAGTATGATCATGATTTGGAACAAGAGCTGTCACATTTTCTGGAGGTTGATGACCATTTGTTCTTAAACTAACAATATCAATGTCACTGTCACTATCCGTTGTGTCAACTATAAGTTCTGGTGTTCCCGATTCAAACAGATGAATAAATTGATTATCACTATTCACAAATCCCATAGCCCCACTGGCAACACTGGGTTCTGTATCAATTGCTATTTCTTCTTGGATCATTGGTGCAACACTCATTGTAGATGAATTTTGAAAATTCGAATCACTGTTCATTTCACATTGAACAGCCTGATCTGAAAAGCTGGAATCTTCAGCATAAAAGGTACATACACTAGATTGCAAATTTTTTTCTAAGGCTTGGTTACTAATTTTTTCCTTTAAATGGGGAGTCTGAATTGTAGTGTCAAAGATTTTTTCACTAGTGCTGGGTTTGTTGATGTCCACAGAGTGTATTCCTATCTTAGTTGCCTTCATTCCTACATTCTACAATAAAAAAGAATAAATTTTATCAAAGTTAATACATATACGTGACAAACACTAGGCAAAAATATTACAGTTTAATGCTTTAAAAAACTAGGCTCAAACTCTTGTGGCAGAATTTTCTTATGAATAAAATTCTAACAAATTTAAAATGCTAGAAAATTCTTAATGATCCAGTATTTTTATAATTTGACAGAGAAGCCTTGAAAAATTTTATTAAATATCTTCATTTTAGATATATAAATTCTATTATCTGAAACAATACGATGAAACGAAAACTTATAAAACATGAAAAACATCCAAAAGTTTTATATTAATTATAACTGTAAGTTTACTTAATTTATTCATTAAAATATTTTTAATGTTTCAAGAGTTTTACATGAAGCACTGAAAATATTTTAATGAATAAAATATTTCCAATGTTTTATTGAAAATAGAAAGCAACCAAGCATTCAAGTTTAAAAATACAATTCAGATAGATATAAGACTAAATAAAAAAAAATTAACAATGTTTAAAGAATATGTAATGATATTCATAACAGACAAGAAATGAGTCGGTTAGTTGGTTTCATTGATGTCCCACTAGAAGCAACAAGATGGCTATTGGCGACAGATTTCGTAATTTTGGGCCTCCATGAAGTGAAGAGAATGACACATGAGCTGTGGCATCCTCCCTCCTATCTTCCACACCACATCAATGGGTGGACTTTGAGCCACAATAGATTTAACATGATCAGGTCCTGCTACATGGAAGTGTCTTTAGTGGCTTCAAGGTTCAAACCTACAACTCAACGAAAGCCCCTGACTGACAGTCCACTAGCATAACCACTAAGCTACCACGTTCAAACAAGCAATAATGAAAAAGTTAAACAGTTAATTTCTACAGAACTATTATTTGATAACTTCCACAAAAGGGTTCTCTCCATTAAATTGTAATTAATCCAATACAAAACTTGAAGTATTAATATTTATTACTCAAACATACAAAAATGGAATTCAGATATTTATAATTTTGTACTGAGTTCTACATAATTACACAAGTATTTCATACTCACGAATTAAAAGGAAAAAAGAATTTTGAAAATAATAATGTTCTTTAAAATGTTACAAAATTTTTATTTTTATTTTTATAACCTAGGTACATGCCATAGCTGATGAAAGGACATTGTTTATTTCATTTAATATTACTTTTGAAATACGAAAACATATTAAAAAATCTTATTAATGGAAGTAACCCAACAGAAATATTAAATGATAATTAATTGAACATAAAGACATTTATTCAATATTGTAAAAAAAAATAATTCTTTCATTTACACAGATTGTTCTAAGAAGCTGGATTCTACAGAAACTATAAAATAAGTAGAAAAAGATAGTAAATGTAACTATTTTGATATGATGGTGGTTCAAAAAGTACTTTTAATTTAAGACAGATGGCATTATTAAGGTAAATTGTTCCTCACTATACATCAGAAACCAAGCAACAATCAAAGCAACTGATTGCTTCAAGTGAATGAATCTGCTCCAAAGAAAGCGAGGATGATCTCATCAGCAGGAAAAGTTATGAATTTATGAGATGCAAAAAGCATCATTAATACGAGTAATTGATACTTAGACAGCTGTCTAGTGAGTCACAAATGATAACTAAAAACAAACTGTTTTCAATGCTACGAGTACCATCTCTAAGATTTTCTAAGTACTTATTGAATGATTGTTGTTGTTAAAAAATTACAATGAAGTAAACACCCTTTTAATTTTAACACTTTGTAGCAGTAAAAAATAAAAATATTTACAGATTTATAGTAAAAAGGTATTTTTAGTTCAAATAGTTTTTCAGTCAAATCCTAAAATCACAAAAATAAAATTAATCAATAAAAATTATAGATATGGGGGGGGGATTTTTTTTTCTTCTAAAATATTATTTATAAGATATCAAAACAATAAAAAATTTTAAAAAAATTCATAAGAAGTAATTATATTTAAATGCTTTAACAAATTACTTTTATTAATGAACAAATAACTGTTACAATTAAAACCTATTAATCAATAAAAATATTATTGCATGACTTGACACCCAACTTTTAAAACATTTTAAGATATCACTATACTTACAACCATTATTTATCACCTGAAATTATAATGCCTCAATAAAAGTTCATATGAGGAAATATAGAAAAGTTTTTATTACTAAGAAATAACCAAGATATCTGGATAAAATTAATTCTGCATATCAGTTGAACCTGAAGAACATAATATAGCAAATTATAGCTATATTAATGTGATTTGTTTGGTTTCAGGATAATGTAGATTGAAGTAATCTTCAGTGTGGAGAAAAAGGAGAGTTCAATATGCCAAAATTCTACTTTGAAAGCCTTCGAAAGGTCAAGAAATGTATAACTCTGGAGAGTGATTATGTTCAGAAGTTTTGATAAAAGTAAAGTTTTTAAAATTTATTACCCTTTAGTAATAATTAAAACTTTACAACAACCTCTGCAAAAAATTAAAAGTTTTTAATACAGCAAAACCCACATTATTGTTTCCTGACACCAAACAATTCAATATTAATAGCTGTAATTTGCAACATTATGTACACAAGGTTCAATTAATATGCAGAATAAATTTTATCCATACATCTGTCATTTCTTAGCTTTAATAAAATTTTACAATAGTCCCTTGTATATTTGGCAATTGTATTAGTGAACAAAGGAGTAAGGCCTAAATTACTCAATTTAATTTATATATTCTGATTGATATGTAATTATCGTTTGGCTGACATTTGAAAGGAATACAAAATAACACAATCAATATGTTTTACTCAAATTTAAAATTAACATGAAATACTTTTTTTTCTGCTTCAATCTTTGGAAAAAAAAAATGTTTAGCCTCATTATTTTAAAATTTGCCAAATCGACTGTGAATAATGATTACATTCAACAAGAAAAATGAGGAAATTATTAACAAAAAGGCGAATCCATACAAGAAGTTGAAAAACTTTCATTATTAGCAAAGAAATAATATCAACAGACTATTAGTTAATAACCTAGTCATACCAACAGTAATTAATTTAAATATTGTTTAGTTCATAATTAGGATAATGCGATTTTTATTTAATTAATTGCATAAGTATATCTGAAAGAATGTTTATATCTAATGTTGATTCTTATTAATCTACTCATTCAGCAACATGTATTTTTAAAGATATATTTTTGTAAAAGGATAATTAGTATTGAATATAAATAAGCAGATAATTATTGTTAAGAGTAAGAAATCCGATACCATAATTTCAACAATTTTTCTGTATTTCATTCACATTTAAACACTGCTTCAAATGGAAAATAAAGTATTCAAAAAATAAAACCAAAATACAGTAAAAAATAAATAAATTGCAAGTGAAATTACATGTAGTAGTAGCAAGTGAAATTACATGTATATTATATAAAATATAATGAATAAACTGATTTAAATTTTATAAAATAACTTAATTAAGATAAACTTAAATCACTTATCACTTTACGAAACATTAATTGCAAGGAAATAAAATATGCAGATTGCTTAAGAACAATTTTTTTAAATATATTTTATTAACTTCTACTTTTATACACATCAATAATTTCCCATTTGAAAATTATCAAATTAAAACAATTATCCATATACTTAACAACAAACTTTACAAGACAACAGACTGCTCATTTATCACATATAACTGAATAAATATATGAAAAAAAATTTATAACTTTTATGATTCTTAAGAAAATATTGAACCAAAATAATTCACTATTTCTCAATGACATAATAAAAAAAAAAAAGAAGAAGAAATTAGGTGAATTCCAAGCTTGAAAACAATAGTGATACTATATAAAATAAACATATGCAATTGATAAGTACTTATAATTAAATGCAGCATAATTAATTGAAAAACATAAAAAAGACTAATATAACTCATGAAATTAACATAAACTAAATATTAAAAAAATTAAAAATTTATACTTCATTTTAAAATACAAAAATCTATTTTATAAGAAATAATAAATTTAACTCAAAACTAAAAAACTTCCAACCTTTTCATTTTCTTAAAAAGTTCAAGAATGGAATGGTAAATTTATGGTGTTCAAATTATTATTTACTTATTGGTCAATATCAAACTTTATCAAAATATAACAAATCTCAATTTGCAATGAATCATATGTCTTAAAAATAACATAATTATTCAAATATATTCACAAAATTAATTATATACCTTTTTTTAGATTGATTTTCAAATTTGTAACAATTCATACATACTAAAAACATAAGCTAAAAAATGCTTTTGTCAGAAAAAAAATATTTTTAAATTTAAAAAGAATTAAAACCATATGACACTCGACAGAAATAAACAAAAACTGAAACTAATAACTATAATTGAAGTCAGTTTCATTAATCTGTATATTAAATTAGTATATATTACATAAATTTCAATTTACATAACATTTTGCAAACAAAGAACTTAGTAATACTGTCATTTCCAATTAAAGTTTGTATATCTCAAATATAGACCTAATTTATCAAGAACTTAAACACTTATTTTAATAATAGATAAGGTAAAACAAATTCAACTTCCCTTTAAGAAGAAAAAAAAATAGATATTAATTTCACTAATCTTTAGCTAATATTAATCGGTGACATTTATAGTTTCCTCATACGATTTTAAAATGAAACTCGAAAAGAATAAACAATAAGATTTATAGATAAATGCAACTACATTTGAAAAAGAAAAATATCCCATTCATATTTACATAAAATTAATCAACACTTATTTAAGTAATGTTTAATCTATTATTTGTAAAACAACTTCGTCTTAATATTCAAAAACTAAGCTCTTTAAAAATCATATGCATTATTTTGCAATATAAATTATTTCCGTCGATGTTATTCAACTATAAAAATTGACAATCAGTTTGACATTGCACATAAACAACACAATGTATTTTGCGACTGAAGTTTAAGTCTTTTACTAAATATATATATATTATAACATGGCACTGACAGGTACATAATATGATCAGAATTCCACGTACTCGTCAGTAGATGCAAGATTATTACGACGCTAGTGTTTCCCTATGTATGAAATCAGACGCCAACAATACATCTATAGGTCAATATATTATTTGCACCCCAATTATATCTTAACTTTAGAACAGTAATAAATTATTTTAAAATTTGTTCATCATAAGGCTCGATTTTAGTCAAAAAGTTCACAACTTACTGTTTAAGATCCTGATTTAATTTAGAAAACAATTTTGATAGAAATTGAACAACATCATCCGCCATAACTGTTTTGGGAAACCCTCTACTGTTTCTTCTTCTTCAGTAGGTCAATTCGATCTCATCATCATCATCATAAAATAAATAATGGTTTGGTAATAGTTTTCAAAATAAAAATTTCGTATTCTTCATATGTTTAAATTCAACTTCAATTTAAAAAAAAGATTTAAAATATATATAAAAAAATTTAAATAGACGAAGATTGGACCTGTAGATATGAAACCTCATGAATAAAAGAGAATGGAAGGATTACTTTTGTGAGAAGTTTGGACCAATTGACATATTCATCATATTCGCACGTTATGGAGAAATTTAGTGCACCTAGTTTCATTTAATTTAGCTTGATTAATATAATTCTTAAGCTACTGTCAATCGATCTCGTAACTCCAAAACACTGGCAATCTCCATATCTCTATAAACCATACACTTAAAGACGGAAAGCAATGCAGAGTATTAATTTCGCTTTATCGGAAAAAATAACTGAATAATAAGAATTCTGATTTCATTTAATTAGAATCTAATAATAAGAATTCTCTTTTGTCTTTTAATAAGAATTCTGCTTATCATTTTTATAAATCTAAGCTTATCATATCTTATATAAGAAAAAAAAAATGTGCGTGTGTGAATATGTAGAGTTTTCAGGCGCAAGCAATGCAATGCAAGAGTCAACTAAATAATTCTTTTCTAATACTTTCTTTGTAAGGTTTTCCTTACATTAGAAATACTTACCCTAAAACTTACCTACAATAGCTTCTGTTTGTTCGCAGATTATGCAACAATCCTCACCCAAGGAAATAATCCTATCAACGTAATAGATAAATTACAAAATCACCTAAGAAATAGAAAAATAGAAGACACTCTCGAAGATTACTGAAAACACTAATAAAGCTAAAGCTCTCATATTTAGAAAAGGTCACTCCCCTCTCCTAATAAAAAACTCAAATTTTCTTAATTGTCAAATATCTTGGGACTCTGAGGTTAAATACCTAGGGGTTATCTTGAACTACAAACTCACCTTCAAACTTCATATCCAATCTATAACAGACAGATGTTGGGCCAAAATCCATAATCCTATACTTTTAATTAGAAAAAATTCAGTACTAACTCTTGCTAACAAAGTCCTTCACTATAAACAAATAATCTACCCTATCCTACATTATGCTTCCCCCACTTGGGGACTTGGCACACCTACTCACATTAAAAAATTCAGGTCCTTCAAAACAATATTCTGCACATGATTACTAAATCACCTTGGTATGTCAGAAATTCTTCAATATACCTCCTATTAATAAGCACATCGAATAGCTCTGTAGAAGTTTCTATAATAGACTAACAAATCATACAAACCCACTAATAAGGGCCGAGCTAATTTATGCTCACAATAATGGAATTTGTGCTCTACCTTACCAATCCTGTAATAATTATTTCCATCTAATCTCCCATAACCCTTTGCATTCCAACTCAGACCCCTTCAAATAAATCCTTCATCCTTCCTTCAATAGCCTCTTTCAATCAATCATCTCACTTGAAAAGCTCCATCATCATTTATTCAACTAATCATCAACTGTTTACTTACTCTGTCGCCATCCCTACCTCCCCTCTTTTGAACTAGTTTGCTGAACATTGCTGTACTCCCCACTAAACAAGAATCAATTTGAAATTTCTCTTCCTTCTCCTTCTGCTTTCATATCATCAAAAAAGTCAAATAATATAAAATGCATTATAATTTTACAGAAATAAAATAAATTATAATTTTTTTTTTAAAAAAAAATACTCTTCTCCTACTGAGGATTAGACATCTACACTACACAGATTCTATCCAGAGCATTGACGGATGAGGAGAGATATTAAAAAAAATAAAGGACATAAAAATAATATAATATTATCTTAAGATAAGATTAATAAAAATAAGTTTTAAATATCTTAAAAAATCTCATCCTCATTGTAAATCTGATGACACTTTCCTAACCTTTTTCTCTCCCTTTTCTTTCATTCGTGTTTTTTTTTTAATTCATAAGTGCCTTAGAGCACATTTTTGATTCGTCTGTTTTAAATTTAAAGAATTTCAAGGCTTCTATATCAAACTGAATAAAAAGTCCACCAGACTGTTACTGGCTACTATTTGATTTTTGTTGTTCTTTGTAAGGGCTTAACTTAAGTCTCATTTTAATTAAAGCTATAAGCGTCAAGCAAAAAGTTAATATCCTTTCACCTTTTTAAATGGTTTTGTAAAATCTAGACCAGTGGTCGGCAACATATGAACCGCAAGTCACCTAGTGACACTCTGGGAAAATGTTAGAGAACCAGTAAACAATTCTTAAATACAACGATTATTAGGTATTCTTGCTAACATATTAAAGTGGGTGCTTTGTAATAAACTTTTCCAGATGGCACCATTTAATGAATGCTCCGTAACCGTTGCTATGATTTTCCTATATTTAATTTTTATACTGTCTTCTAGCCATAACATAAACTGCTCGTATATGTTCATTTGGAAAATCCGAAAGCAAATTATAATTCTTACTTTTTAATTGTCGAATTTGATAGTTTAGCGTTCTTTATATTAAATTTATATATGACGTATTATATTGATAACAACTGGAAATAATCGTAATATTAAATAATTCCCAAGATTCTTTTGAGTACGAGGGAATTTTTCGTATACTGCTACTTCTTTATTATAGAGAAGTAGCGGTTGAAAGCCCGACAATACGGCTGTATTAGATAAATGGTATTGAAGTATTTAAATAAAAATCCATGTTTTTTAATACTTAAAATGTACTGAAATATTTGTATTTATACTGAAATATTTATATTTATTCTGAATGAAATACTGGATTATATTTCCATATCCCGATGCATTGGAAACAATTACATATTAGCAATTATTTTATACGAAGAATAAGATATCAATTTTTAGTAAATTTGGTAATTAATGCCTTCCTCTTATGAATCCAAATATATTTGACAGCGAAAAATATATGAAATAGAATTATTTCTTTTTAACTGATGATAAAACATTAATCTTTAAAACAGTACATTTCATTTCATTTATTTATTTATTGTAGTTTTCTGACGAGAATTAAGTATTATTTTACAATTTTTTTTCTCTCTGAAATGAAATTGATTTAGTCTCTTGGAAATAATTTTAAGGTATTGTGATTCGTAACAGTAGATGCTCCAAAAACAGCTAATCATTAAGGAAACTTAGAGAAAAAAAAATCAAATCTAGTTTGAAATTTAATTTTAACACAGCAGTGGACTAGCTGCGAGATAAGTAATATTTTAAAGATTTTATGGCTAATTATTATTATTTAGTTTACAAAGAAAAATTAAATATATAAATATGCCGATAAAATTCAGGGAATACATATTTTTAAGCATATTGGTATTTTAGCATAGACTCATACCTTGTAAACTCCAAAAAATGTATCAAACAGAAATGTAGTATTGTGGGTGTATAATGTTCTTTAAATAAAAACAAAAGAAGGATTAATAATACGTCAATTCTTAAATTTTTTTACATACCAGCTATGTATGTTGTTCTATATTGATTACATATGCATTTAAATTAACTGTATTTTTTTTTCTTTTAGCTAATTAAGTACTTTGGTATCAATCTGAGAAAATAAAAATAAATAATATGAGTGAGCCAAAAACCAAAAGCCAGAAAAAAAAAACTATTTTAAACTATATGGAAAAAAGGACATGGATGCATGGATGTGTTCAACTTGACGAACGTTTTTTATGTAAAATCTATGATGACAATTTAACTGCTCGTAATGTAATGTTTAGAAGCTTTACTTCTCCAAACGTAGTGCATCACTGTCGAAAAAGGATCCTGAAGACAAATTGGGACACATTCACCAATGTGTACAGATTTTCAATAAGCAAAAAGGGGAAATTCACAATTTTCTGAATTCGAACAAGTGCTCAATACTTTCAACATACACAAGTTTTATTGTATCACTAGGTTTACTTGAGCACGGTAAACCGTTTACCGATGAAGTTTTTAAAGAAATTTTTCTTAATTGTGCTGCAACTTTGATGAGTGATTTTCAAAACAAAAAAAGAAATTTTGAATAAAATAAAAGAAAGGCCTTTATCTGCTCGAATTGTACAACGTAGAGTTATTGGTATGCCAAAAGATAGTCACTACTAAGCTACAAAATAATTTTTTGGGTAGTCAAGTTGTTACTTTGCCTGTAGAGGAAGGTACTGATATAAATAACGTTGCAAGGCTTGCAATAGTTTCTCATTATGAAACTATTTATTCTCCAGTTATTCATGAAGAGTTGTGTTTACTTTCATCAACGTTAGACACTAAGAACGGTACTAACATTTTAAAGAAAATTTAAGAATTCATTAAATTCAAAAATGGAAATGTTTTTGATTCGAAGGAAAAATTATTTTTTGTCACAACTGATGGGGCTCCAGAAATGTTAGGAAAACATGCTTGCTTTGCAAACCTATTGTAGAAGGAACTTGGAAGACAATTACCTTCATTCAACTGTATAATTCATGAAGAAAACTTATGTGCAAAAGCCTCTTCGAAGCAGTTGTAGGAAGTGATGAGCGTAGTGATTAAAATTATTAACACAATTAGAGCTCATTCTGCCTTGAATCCCTGAAAATTTAAGACATTTTTAGAAGAAATTGAATGTGAATATAGTGATTTATTAATGCATACTGAAACTTTCTGGTTAAACAGAGGAATGGTTTCAAATCGCTTTTTGGAATGCATTGTTCCAATTGAAATATTTCTGAGTGAAAACGGCGGAAGTTTACCTCAGTTCACAGATAAAAATTGGCATCTTTATTCAAAAGGGATTCCTCATGTTTTGTCCAACAGGTTATAATGAATCCTTGTTTTGTGGATCTGAGATAAGTGACGAGTGTTTCATTCAAAAGGTACATGGTATTTTCTTTATTTTTGGAACATTAACTAAGGTAGTGTGACCCCAAAGATTTGAATAATACGGATGAATGGTAAAAAATAGGTTTATTAAATACAATATTAAATACTACAACACTTTTGCAAAACATTTCAATCTTGTGTGAATTAAATAAAAAATGATATAAATGACGCAATCATACTTTTACAAAACATTTCAATCTTGGCAAACTGTGTGTTTTGAAGGGAAAAAAAGGGGGGAGGGGGACCGTACGCGCGCGGACACGTGATAGTTGACCAAACAGTTGACTCCATCCCCCTTTTTCGGTAAAAAAATGTCTTTTTTTGAAAAACGTTTTTTAGTCCATTTCACACACTTTTTCTTTCAACTCCTTGTTCATCCGAATAAAGTTGTTTAAATATTGGACGAATTGGTAGGTTTTCACCATGGTACATTCTGATACTTCACCCATTTCGTGCACGTCTTGGTGGTGATACGGAGGAAGGGTGACATCACACAATGAAGTGGGCAGATAATCAAACGATACCATCCATAGGAGGCAAAGAGTCTCTGTTGTTCTGTCACTAGGCCTCCGTCTCCTTGGTCCAAGTAAGCGTGCAGTCCCCGAATACAAAAGAACACCCAGTAGAGGGGTAATCTTTTCCGGCATCTTGAGTGGCAAGTAGAGGTGACGATGTATCCATCGGTGGGTATCCCTGTCTTAGGAGGTCATCTGCATGCTGGAAGAATCACTGTCACAACAAAGACTTAGGGATCGGATCCATTTTCAAAAACCTTGCGAAACCAATCTCGATTGAAATGGGTCGATTTCAGTAGATGAACATGTTGGTATGAAGCAAAGAAGGCAACACAAGGCATGTTTTTGAGAGCTCTGAGTAAAATTAGAATGCTGTCTACTGCTTGCGACTCGCTTTTTATTCCTTTCAAGAGTGGAAAAAATAGAGCCACTTGATTAGATTCCATCGCTAATGACGTCACAAGAGTCCAATCCACCTCAGCAAAGCATTTTCTGCACGTAAAAAGCATCGGAAATCAAAAATAAATAATCCTAAGAGTCCGTCCCCATTAATAATCCTCTGCAAGCATTTTCTGCTACACCATAAAGTTTCTTAAAGGATTGCAGTCCAATCTTGGAATAATGTGTGTCTTGAAAAAAAAAGGTATTTTTCGCCATATTCCATACTTTTCTTTGCCAACTCTTTGGTGATTTGTATTCGGCTCAGGTATTTTGTGAACCGGTACGATTTAAGCATCATGCATTCTTAAATGTCTCCATCCTCTTACTGGTCTTCATCCAAACTTGAGAGCAAGTCCTTAAACTTGGGTTCCTAGGGTTTTCAAACATTTTACGTTAGTTCGCCCCTTTCGCCTTCCACCCCTGTTTCCAGGTTTTCAAACTTTCCCCTCGGGAAGAAGGAGGCATGATGCACTGGCTCACTTCCCCGTATCTTAAGAAGGAGGAAAAGCATTTAATTAATGTATTGGTTAATCCAACAGTCTTTGAATGTCATGGGCAGGTCCAGAGTGGACCACGGTAATAACACATACCCGAGGATCACTTCCATCCTCCAGTAGAATCGCAATCAACAATTCAATTGGAATCAGTTTTCCTGCACAGTGAAATACATTGGTATGGGCAAAAAAAGCTGCACGAGGCATTGTTATAGCTCTGAGAGTAAAATCAGAATGCCTTTTCCTGCTCACCTTATATACCCTTCAGCAGCAGAAAGATGACGTCATCTAGCATCCGAATGGCTAATGTTTGCTGATGGGAACTGGGAGTTCTCCACATGCCTCTCCAAGGCACATTTCCATCGTTGGAAATATAAGAATTGTTATAAGATAGCAATATCTCGATGCATTTCTCAATAATCCAATCATGTTAGTAGGACAACGTAAAGCATCGGCCAACCATATACAGTGCCTCACATCCACGACATGCTCATCAAGATTCTTTGATAAATAAAACTGCCAAGCATGGGAGAACGAGGAACGCCTCAATTAAAAGAACCGTAAATGCTCGCCTTTATCCACGTCAGATCCAAATGACTCATATACACCACCACCGTTTTTCTATACAATTTAGGAATGTAGACTCCGAATCAATTCTTAAAGAAGATAGTGTAATGATAGTTGTTTTCGTAATAGGGGATTTATCCGGCAAAACTCTCGTATGATATGCATGTGTTTCCCGAATCACTCTCTTCCACTGTGATGCCTTGAAAGTCTCTCTTCAGACTTCAGTGACACACCTGTAGAAAGTTAATTTGATAAAGAAATGTTGATCGATGATCCATCAGTAGCTTCATCATCCAGAGTGCTAGTTTATACGAAGACCAGGAAGAACAGTAAAATCTTTCAAGAATATAGAAAAAGTGAAATGCTACAATGGTTTTTCCAATTTTTTTACTGAATTTAGTTTTTATTGAGTCTTTTTTTGTGGTTATTTCAGTACATCTACCAGGTGGGGCCACTAGCCTGCCTTTGTGGAAAATCGAGGGCGCTGTGAAGTGTATGCAAAAAAATCTGCACAGAGTCGACCTCACTCAAAATGTGAAGTGTGTAAAGTATTTTTATGCATGAATGAAAATAAAATTGTTTTGTGATTTCATAGAGAAAAGGTATACGTATCTTGTTATATATGGTATTCAAAAAATGCAGTGAAATTTTGGGCAGCTTCTTTTTTTAAAGTTGCGAAATACTTTCAACTTTAGTGACTCGATGATACTGAAAAGTACCAGTTTAATTTATATGCTCTAATTGATAATATATTTTTTTAAAATTTTGTATTATTATTGTATAAATCTTCTAATCTGCTTTTATAATGTAATCAAAAAGCGTGTAAAGGAGATGTTCCTTTGAATTTATAACTTGGGGCATAAAGGGTTAACGGTCCCCTATTAGCAAACCCCCGTAGTTTAGGAGCTTTTGAGTATAATTATCGTCTCAAATGCAGATTATCTGTTACTAATTGAGTGAAATAAATTAGAACTGAAAAAAGAGGAAAGAATTTGAATGTTTGTGCCACTCTTTTTATTTTTCAGATCTTTGAAATCCTTTTTACGATAGTTGTTAGAGACCTGAAAGCTCATATTTGATGAATTCAAATAATTTTAAAAATACTTTTTTCTAATTCGAAAAAGAAAGCAAGTATTTCACTCATTGCTGAAATATATTTAAAAATAAAACAGACTTTTTACTGTTTTCATCTTACAGCTTGTGTTGGATCGATAATTAACAATTTCGATCTGGTAAACAGCTCCCTCAAGCAAAGTTAGTCGGAGTCCATCTTTTTCCTCCAATTTTTACCGAGTCATTGGAGAGTATTTTATGAAATTTTGAATGTAAAAGCTTTACAGCGCAGAAAATCTACACGTGTAAACAATTTGGAACGTTAAATTTATTTTCAAATTACATTCTATACAACTCATATTTTTATAATTAATATCTATTTTTTCACATTTTTATAAGAATAATTTATATTTTTAGAATTAGAGATTAATATTTACTGATTGGTATAAAATTTTTAAAAAGCGTTACATAGAATTTTTTATCATCAAATACTTGAAGTACTCGTTTATCACAAATGGAACTCAATTTTTCAAAACACCATAATTAATGAGCTTTGGAGCATTATTTTAAGTAATTTCAAATATAGACTAATTTAATGATGAGAAATAAGTTGTGCAACAAAAAGAATGACTCCGGAATGGAAATTTTCCATTGAGCCAGAACAGTTAATTATATGTCAATTGAGGTGGGTGATTTTTATATATATATATATATGTGTGTGATAAATTCAATTTACCCACTTTTTCTAAAATTTGTTACTTTTAACACGACTAATTTTAGAATTAAATTTACTTTAGCTTTCACTTTGGAGTCTTGTTTGCCAATTAACTTCCCGAGCCTCCAATACATACTAATTAGAGGAAATCCCTTTTTTTTCTGAAGTATAAAAGCTACCGAAAGAGATTGCCACTTAAGGTTACTCTTCTCACTCTGATACTTGCCGTGTAACACGCACAGCTCTCTATGGTGCTTTTGATGTCTGTTTAGCATAGAATTATGAGTTTGCTTCCATGTAATATGTACTATCTGTAATAACAAGATACTAGCAACTTAAATAAACGATATTAAATCAAAACTAATCGTAGGAAACTAATTTTCCTTCTAAGTAAAAATGTATTTAAAAATGATGAAGTGAAATTCATTTATTTTGCATAAAATTGTTAAAAAAAAAGAGTACTTGCAAATTGAATGAATCAACAATTCGAAGCTGATTTCGTGAATATATCGTCTCTAACTAAATTTAATGTGGATACAGATTTTTATTCACTTCTATATATGTATTTTCTAAATATTCATGGGATATTTCATTATATAATAATAATGGATAAACAATAGTCTTCTTTCAAAATAATATTTTGAGATATAACTCCCAATAAGTTGCAAACAGATAGAGGCACGAAATTTACAAACTTTTTCAGAATAATCCCTAAGAGAAAAAGAAAAAAAAATAGAATATTTTGTAACAGAAGGCTTCTATAATAAAACATTTAAACAAAACGTTGAATATAAAAATTTGGAAGCACTTTATGAAAGCGAATACAAAACGTTATAATGATGATTTAATGCATATTTAAATAATAATACTTAGTATAGAAGTACCAACTTCTGTAACAGAGGAAAGTCAATCGGGTGTGGAAAAATTTATTTGGAAAGCAAAATAAAACTTTTATCCTAACTTAGATTTCATATAGGAGATACAGTTAGAATTAGTAAAGAGAAAATTGAAAAAAAGATGTGACCAAAATTGGATCCATTAGATTTTCACTATACACCAGACTCAACATAGGAATCCCATTATTTATAGACTTAGCTGAGGAATTGATTCAGGGTGCTTTTTATGAACGAGAGCTTCAAAAAGTAACAAATTTAGGCAATAATCCTATTGAAAAAAAAGTTTGAAGAGAAGAAAAAGAAGTAGTAAAAATGAATACTTTGTAAAATTCCTAGTTTGCGCTGAAAAGCCTAACATATGAGTGCGAGATGTGCATCTACCATAGAAGCAGGAATCGTAAGTGTGGATGTTCAATAGTGAAAATGTTTTTCCATGTAACACTTGTGGGTGAAAGCTCGAAACGTTTCTTCCTAGAAAATAAAATTTTCCGTTTCATTATTCAACTTCCAGACTCGAGCGATGAATGAGAAATCAGTTTAATAGATCTAATATACCCTCATACTAGGTACTAATACATATAAATAATTTGTTTAACTTTGAGTTTGGGGGGATGGAAAATATATTTCTAGACAATTGTTCCTAGGAAATCATGAAACTATACTTGATGTTCTATATTTAGAATCATACAAAAATAAAACCGAATTCACATATCCTGTGATTAAACGATTAAAAATTCAGACAAAAAGAGAAGTCACTGTCATTTTACTTGAAGGCATTTCCGAACTGCTAAGGCTTGTACTTGGTAAATATAAATGCTCTGTTGAAAGTCCATATATAACAGATTCTTTCGCATCTTTACCCTAAATGAACATTTCGTATAACATCACATTTAATTTCTTCGCAAAGATTGTGACGGGTATATCAGCGACCTTATCACTAATAGTCCTCTTGGGAAATTTGCACTCCTCAACAATTATTTGTATCAGAGGGCTTTCTCCGAAGAAGAGATTGGTAACATGCAAATTAAGACTGATGTATGTAAATATAGTGTAAGCTTTCAAGAGAGAAAGGGGGGGAAAGAGGATAGACAGGATAGACTTGTAGATTGATAAATAAACTAGTTGTTTTAGAGATGTCGATCCTTCCTTCCCATCCTTCCGACCAAATACTATTATAAGATGAATTCAAAAACATAACAATCCAGTTAGAAAGCACAAAATATTTTGATGAGTAATATTACTGAAACAAAAATACATAATTAATGTGTACAAATAATAATGAAAATTTAAAAATGTACTTTAATATAAATTTTTAATGAGGGACAAAGAAATGAATGAATATAACGATCTCCAAAAATAATCCATAAAATAATAAATGATCGCAAACACACACACAGATATATATACATATAATAAGCATCATAATATAAACATATAGATTTAATATGCGTCAGAACTATACTTATTTGACCGGAAATTTTAAGCAAGAGTGAAGTGAGATAAAAATTTGCTCACTTAAGTTACAAAATTATTTAAAATCTAGAGAATTAATACTTTTTCCTATTTTTTAAAGGGGGCCAAATACTTATATTGATTACCACATAAATTTCATTTGGATTCCTATTTAATTCCAATTAAATTGGAATTAATTAGAATTGAAATACTTTTATTTAATTTGAATTCCAATATTCATTTGGAATTTCATTTGGATTCCAATTTAATTCGAATCTGACAGATTTCAAGATGAAATGATTTTCAAAAAAATTTAAAATCTGAAATTAACGCTTTTTAGCTCTGTTTTTAAAAATTCACAAAAAAAAAAAAAAAAAAAAAAAAAACAGGTTAGTTATTTGTACACCCAATGGTACAAGAATCATAATTTTGCGACATTTAGTGAGAGCGAGTTCGATAAGTATACAAAAGACGTTATTCAACGTTATTAGTTAAGAAAAACTTAAAAACATGAAATAATTTTACTAAAAAAATACAAATAATAAAAACCAAGAAAATAAATTCAAGAAGAAAATTTTTCAATGAATCAAAATTATCGAGAAAATACACAGATATTGCTGACATCTATAGATGATGAAACAAGGGTGTTCAAAAAATTCACCAAAAGTAAATTTGAAAAAAAAAAAAAAAAAAAAATTCTGCCAGAACATGCTAGTTCCTTTCACAAGTGAGCCAAACTCCCGAAAATTTTTGGAGCGATACGATTCATCGGTGTAGATTTACATAATGGACAGACAAACATTCAAATTTATATAAAAGGTAATATAATAAAATTGCTTTAAAAGTTAGTTATAAAAAAAAAAGTGCAAACAAAAATCAGTAAATAATTTCATACATTTCATTTATACATAAGTACCGCATTTGAAATATAATGTTTAACATTTTATCCAATACATATAGTATGTCGTAGAAATATATATTGGGACTTTGAATAAGTTATCATTGTTTCCTAATAGATAGCATTACCAAAACTATGTGTATGTAATTTCAGTTGATAATGCATCTTCAAGGAAGACCTGTCGTTAAGCTTGAACTTCAGTGTATGTTAGTTCGCCAGAGTGTAAACAACGTTTATTATTTTTTTTTCCCATTTGCTCTAAAAATCTCGAGTTTTGTGCCAAGTAAGGAGAATTTGCGGGGGATTTTATTGCACTATTTTATTCAAAAGAAATCTGCAGTTGAAGCACGAAGAGTTCTCGTTGAGACTTAAGATGAGAAACGACATGTAGATACTGAAGTCGACACTTCAAAGATGATGATTTTGATATTGGAGATTTAAAAAAAAAGAAGGAAAAAAAAAAAAAAAAAAAAAGAAAGAAAAAAAAAAAACGCTTTTCCTCTGCACTTTGTAGGATCAGCAAGCCTCCCTCCCCACTAACATTTGAGGTTTCTTTCTGATTTTATATTTAAGTTTTCCCAGTTTCTTTCCAATAAAATGAAACGTGATGATAATCAAATAAATTCTAGAATTAGAATGAATAGATACAATCAATCCGTGTTACTGTGATGTGAGTGGAAGTCTTTCGACGTTTGAAGTTATTTTGGTGAGATTAGGACTCAACGCTGTTGGAGTGACTGAATATTTGAAAGAGGTACTCGTATCGTATTCCTGAAGTAAGTTCTTTGATAGATTGTAGAAGTTTTTTGTTCTCGAGGATATAGACATAAAGCTGTTTGAGAATATTCCCCTTATTTGAGAATCAGTAAAACTATATTTTGGGTGTAAATGACTATTTTAATTATTCTGCCTATGCTTGAACTTTAAATTTTGTGATTAGAGAAAGCTTTAAGATGACAGACGAGACGTATAATAGGATTTTATCACAACAGAACGGAAAGATTGGAGCAAAAGGGAATTTTTCAAATATTGGAGAATTTGCTAACGAATTTTAAATAAACCTATTGTAAACGAATCCAATTGTTATTTTATCTAACAAGAAAAAGTCCTCACATTGCTTTCACATATTTCCATCGTTTTTCCAATGATGGTGTTGAACAGTACTTTGCAGAAATTTTTCTCAAATTCATTTTAGGTAAGGAATTGTGTATTCATTTTTATGTACTCTTATGTGTTAAGCTGACATTCTTGATTAAATTCTAAAATTTTATATACCTTTTTCAAAACTGAATTTAACTAAGTTGTGTTTTCTTAGATAGTTTAAAAAAAGTAATTCTTTTTAAAGTGTAATGTTGTCAATAATCTCTGTTCTTTGCATTCAGGAAGTATTGAAGATTCAGGTGCTAAGAGAAAATCCGAGTCATCGTCAAGCAAAGATTCCATGTAATTTAAATCCACTTCGAGGAGATTTCTTTTTTCACCATTCTCACCAGTATGGTTTACATCTAAAAATCCAATTAACTTCAAGCGGTCACTTTACGTAGCATTTTTCTTATCTCCATTACGTTAAAAATGGCCAAGTTTAAGAGCACTTTTGAAAAATTCACGGGTCGTACAGTCAGCAAGTGTTTTTTTTTTTTTTTTTTTTTTTTTTTTTTTTGGGAAGTTATTCCGCTCGTTAAGTAACAGAATACCTAGTGCTTTTTATACTAATTTATAGGGATTAAATTAAATATTACAGACGATATTTTCAATAACACAGTACTTGCTGTCGTTGCATTTGCTATTTTAAAAACCTAGTGAGACTCTAGGATAAGCATTGCTGTTGTTACAATGTCCGCAGACACGATATTCTGGTTGAAAGCTTAGAGATGCCTGATGTCCATTCTCTTCTGAATATTTGAAGGGATTGACATTGGTTGTGTTTCTTCAAAATTAAGGGACGTAATCTTTTCAATTGGTTGAACAGCCGAAATTTTTATTTTATCTATTGGCCACTGGTCACCCTCTGCGGGAAAGGAAATGGCACCTGCAGAATGAAGCGTCAAATGCGCGGGTGCTTATAGTTTCAATGAGATCGAACTAAATGAAGTTAAATCTTTATCTCAAAATTAATGGGAAACAGAAATATCGCTTGGCCTTTCACACGGCTCCAACTACATTTAGCGATGATCTTTGTCCGGATGTAAAGGGACCAATAATGAAATTGTTTATTAAATGGGATCATCGTAACCACCATTGTCATTATTATTCAATGAGAAATTTTGCCAAAAAAATTAGTCAAAAAAGTTGCTGATTACAGTGTATAGTAATCTTCATCGTCTTCAATTTTTTTTACATTTTCCCCACTTATGAATTTTTCAAAAAAAAAAAAAAAAAAAAAAAACTAATGGAAATCCTTAAAAATATTCTCATTAAAATAAGTGAGTGGATGAAAAAGTACTTTGTGTTTGAAAACCGATGACATCATTAAGGGAAATTATAGTAATTATTGGGAGCTGCCATCTGTTAAGAGAGCAGGATAAGTAACAGAGCATCTGTTAACTTATGAATAAATTTGGTATTTATTCATAAGTTAGTTTGGATTTGGTAAGCATTTGCTACCAAATCAAAATTTGATTACTTCATCATCGAGTTGACGCCGTCAGTGAGACCTGGATTCATATTTATGCTCCGGAAATCAGTCAAAAATCAAAACGTTGGACTGCTTCCGGTGAAACTTTTCCAAAAAAGGCGAAGAGGGCCTCATTGATGGGAAAAGTCACGAAGCAGAATTTTTGAGGTGTTAAAGGAGTCAGGAATACGAGTAACTGAAACCCAGACAGCTGTGTGGTGAGTCATGATGGTTATTAAAATCAAACCATTTTCGATGCTACAATCACTCACAGAATTTCAAAGGACTTGCAGCAACTCTCTTTAACAACAACGCCAAAAGTTAAAACGCATCAGTAACTAGTCAGAATGAGACGTCTTCTTTAGTCTAATTGGTAAAGGCACAGCGGAAATAGATCGGTCAACTTTTATTCGGACCCATTGGCCCGGGTTCTAAACGCAGCCATCCGAGGTCACCAGCAACTCTCTCCTTCTCCGCGAGGTTGGAAAACCTCCAACGCTGAAGCGGTGACTCAGGACATGAACACTAAATGGCAACACAGCCTATAACTACTGATTACATATAACCCCGACGCAAAACACTTGCCTCTGTACGTCTAAGACAACCCCACGCATAAATAAATCATGATTCTAGCGACGAGACACGCCACATAACAAGAGACAGACGATGACTAAAAATGGTAACTGATCGAAGCAAAAAAACTGAATTCAACAGGTAGGGGAAGTAGATCAAATGTAGTAATGGCTGAAAAAAAACCCTTCTTTACAAATACCAATGTTTCTCTTCGTATCATCACGATGATACTGGATGGGGAGTATACAACTCTCATATACCTTTCAATTCAACGCCAAATGTTAAAACACCTTACTAACAATCCAGAATGAGACGTCTCTTATAGCCTAGTTGATAAGAGCACAACAGAAAGAGGCCGATCAACTTTTCTTCGGACCCACTGGACCAGGGTTCGAAATGCAGTAGCAACCAAGGCCAACTAACTCTCTCCTCATCCATAGGGTCGAAAAACATCCCCCGATCTTTAGGAGAAAACGCCCTATGCCAAAGACTTATTGAATGACTTTCGCAATAATAATAATAATATTACAATAAATGCACACACAAAAATTCGCGACGGAAAGACCAGGCAATTTTTTTTTTTTTTTTGGAAATGTTTCTTAAATTAGGTCACTTTGAACATTATGGAGATAGAAAAAATACTGAGCGAAGTGATCTCCTTAAAACTGCTAAAAAGATGGGTTGGATTCCTGCAGTAGAGATGCATCCAAGTGCAGCAAAACATTTTGCGGTTTGTTTGTTCAAAATTCGGGAAGTAATTTGCCCAGGCATGACGGCTAGAGCATTGTGAGATGCCACCTCATATACCTTTCTGTATGAACAAAAACTTATCATAGTCCATTAACAGTTGATTTTTCACTTCAGTAAGTTTCAACATAGAATCCCACGAGAAGCCGGGTGCAGTGAATTACCATACTGGATCCAAGTTAGAGGCTTTCATCCTCTCGATCATATAATTAAAAAGAAGAACATCGATTTTAAAGTATAAATCAGAGTAATCAACTGAAGTCTTATTAGTTAATATATTCCACTTACAAATTGCATACCGCAATCTTTATCAGTCAAGTCTTCAACAATGAGGCGATTGTAAAATTTCTCTTTTTGGTGGTAAACATGTTCCTTTCAGTTTTTCGGCTCTCGACATGAATTAACAAGGAAAACAATCCTTTCTCATAAGTAGTTATAATTTGTACTCGAAAATAAACGTCATGTACTAGATTCTTAAAACGGTCAGATTCAGGAGTTGTTGCTATTTTTTAGATTAATTGTAGGGATGGCGATCGATCAATTCATCTAAAAGAGCTAGAACATTCGAGTCAGCAGTCCACCAGAAACCTGTTATTTGCTGTTCCTGATTATTCAGAGTTATTTCCCCTAGTGTAACCTTCAATAATACAACGTGTTACGGAAAGCTGTTCACCGGCGGAGAAGCCCGAAGATATATATTGCCGGCATTCCCCCCCCCACACACACACTCGGTTGGTTGGTTTTATTAACGTCTCACTAGAAGCAACAAGAGGGCTATTGGCGACGGTCCGCGTAGTTTTGAGCCTTGGTCAAGTGACGAGGGAGATACCTGAGCTGGCACCAACTTTCCTCACTCGGAGGTACGCTCTCGTGTAGAAACGAGCAAATGTTCGCCGAAACCATCCTTTCATCAGCTACCGAATTTAGACTAATTAGATTGAAGGAGAAAAATTTATTTTGAACGATCTCTTTCCACAGGAAGTAAAAGACTTGGCATAGCAGGTCTTGAAACTAGAAGACATGTGTATATGTTTTGGTAGATCTTCTAACAGACTACTAAAGCAGGTTGAGGAACGGTAACGATTAGAGTAGACGATTCCGAATTGGAATGAGTCGCTCCAATTCGGAGGTGTCTATTTCTTTTGTCGTTTCGTAATCCAAACCTAAATAGAATCAAAAACTGAATTGATTTCCATTTAATTGTATTTTTTTTTATTTTCAAACTAATTTATTTTGAAATTTTTTAAATTTATGAACCAATTCTAAAATTCTCGAATTTTTATAAGGTATTATTTAAAAAGTATAAGAAAGTATCTACATGATGTGCTTAATTGTATATAAAAATTCTAGTTATACATTTATAATTTTTCTAATTAATGTTTTTGATTGTCAATATGTATTTTAGGGCCTATAACGAAAGACTAACACACACACATATGTGTGTGTGTAGCCTTTTAGAAGATACTCCCGGTCCAAGAGGGAGCTGCCTTTGGTTTGTTAGGGGAGCACGTTCCAAATAAAATATAGATCATCATCTAATTACAACTTGTGCAGAATTTTAAAAAAAATGGAGTGTAACATATATTTGGCTGTGTATCTACCAATTATGACTATCCCCCCCCCCAACATAACTGATTTATCTGTTTTTTGAAGACGTTAGCAAAAAAGAAGAGAAAAGTGTAGCCGATGACAAAGCAAGATGATGACATCAGAAACAATAGTGATTTCCGACGATGATATTCCAAGAATGAGATAAATACTATATAAATTATCAGCTTTGTTTCTGCTTTTGAATTTTCTCTTTCCAGCTTTGTTTTCTTGGATGAGACGATCTTTCTTTTGTAGGAGTCAAGAAGCTGGGATCATCTTCTTCCAGGAGGGCCGAAGTGAAGCTTTTTAGAAGAAACAACCGATCATAGAGGGCGCTGCCTCTGTTAGTGAAGGAAGCACGCTATCCAAGAAGAGACGACGTTAGTGAACTGAACAAATAAGACGCATGATGGCGACGCTTACTATTATTTAAATATTTCTTTGTTATTGTGAAATATCTTGTCCAGTGCGTACAATAATTGTTAATGTGAAACGTCAGTATTAAATGTGCTAATATTCAAGATTTGATTCTCTAATTAGAATAATTAATAACATCGGCCATTCCACACACATACATATATATATATATATATATATATATATATATATATATATGTGTGTGTGTGTGTGTGTGTGTGTGTGTGTGTTATTCATATCTATATATATTTATATGTATATATATATATATATATATATATATATATATATAAATATATATATATATATATATACAGGGGGTGGACAAAAATATGGAAACACCTTGTAAAATGCATGTTTGAAAAGAAAGATTGATTTTAATGAAATATGTAGGTGGCGCTGGCGTTTTTGACTACTAACGCCACCTATACAACTTCGTAAATGTGCTAAACAGTTCAGTTGTTGTCGGAGTACTGTTATGTGAGGTTGTCATTGCATTATGTCAGAGTTAACAGACTTCGAACGTGGGCAAATTGTTGGAGCACGTATGGTAGGTGCTTCCGTAAGCAAGGTAGCCGAGGTGTTTAGTGTTTCAAGAGGTACTGTATCGAAGATTTATTCCGCATATTTGAAAAGCGGAAAAACATCATCTGCTAAATCACAGCGCGGACGAAAGTGTGTGCTGAGTGATCGTGACAGACGATCATTAAGGGCAATTGTGACGAAAAATAAGAAGACCACAGCTGCAAAAGTTACTGCTGAAATGAATGTTGTGTTACAGAACCCTGTGAGTACCAAAACAATTAGAAGGGAGCTCCATAAACAGGGAATTTCTGGCCGTGCTGCAATTGAGAAGCCACTCATCAGTGATGCTAATGCCCGTAACAGGAAAAGGTGGTTTTTAAGTCATAAAGCCTGGACTATAGGGCAGTGGAAGCGTGTAATATGGTCTTACGAGTCTTCTTTCACATTGTTTCCCACTTCTGGCCGAGTTTACGTCTGGAGAACGCCATCTCAAGCCTATAATACAGACTGCTTGTTGCCAAGAGTGAAACATGGCGGGGGTTCTGTTATGGTTTGGGAAGCCATATCGTGGTTCTCTGCTGGCCCCATGATAACTGTGTCAGGGCACATGACTGCCAAGACTTATGTGAACATTTTGGCAGATCAAGTTCATCCCATGGTACAAACTTTGTTCCCCGATGGTGATGGTGTCTTCCAAGACGACAAAGCCCCTGTTCACACAGCTCACATTGTCCAGGACTGGTTTTCTGAGCACGAGGAGGATTTGTCCCATCTCCCCTGGCCACCACAGTCACCAGACCTGAATATTATCGAACCTTTGTGGTCTACATTGGAACGGAAAGTGCGTTCTCGTTATCCACCGCCAACATCATTATCTGAACTTGCCACCGTTTTGAAGGAAGAATGGTATAATATTCCCTTGGCACACATACAGGAACTGTATTTATCCATTCCGAGAAGACTGCAAGCTGTTTTGGATGCCAACGGGTTTCCTACACCATATTAAGCAAAGAAACATGTTTTTTAAAAGGTGTTTCCATATTTTTGTCCAACCCCTGTATATATATATATATATATATAATGATGAATTTGGTCAAATCTAAGAATGATTTAAACATAATTTGGGGGGGGGGAATTTTTCTCTTTGACTCTATTTATTGTGTATTAGGAAGAGTGGGATATGAATTTAGATGTTTAATATGTTTCCTGTGTGTACCTTTTACTAAAGTATGAAAATAATTAAATAAATTTATGCATTTAGTATTTAATTATTGCAGATACTCTGCGAACTAAAATGAAACATATTTAAATATTATTTTGTGTGTTTTAGCAAGAGTGTAATAATCTTATGCATTGCATATTAGAAGTGGAACTGTTAATTAATGTCTTTCTATAAAAATATCAAAAGTGTTTGCCTAAATTTCACAATATACTAAAGGAAATTAAAAGAACTTCACAATCTTTTCTTACAGTATTTATACTTTAATTATTTTATTTATTTGAATATGTAAATATATTTGAAATACTCTCGCTGAGAAATTACCAAAGAAAGAGAAATTACCATTATTTTCACTACTTGCTGATAAAATTAGAAAAGAATGTTCTATTTAGAATTAGTTAAATTAAAAACATGACTTCCCCCCCCCTAAAATTCATCTAATTAGATTTTTTATAAAATGTGTAAGCAATCATATGTAATAATTATATAATGTTAGAATATATATTAGAATATAACATCAGTATATATATTTAAGAGGTTTCATTCACGGAATCTAAGGAAAAGTAGATCTATGGAAAGTTTTTTAAATGAACAAAAACAGGTAAGAACAGTTAATTCAAAAGAACAGAAATTCACATTCCTAATTATCAGTATTTATATATTCTTTGTACCATATTTCAGGGTCATGTGTTTTGTAATCGTTCCGCTTCGCCAACGACAAAAATAGCAAATTCTGAGTTTTATTCACATAAGATTAAAGAAAATTCGGTACTTTTCCAAATCTCGCCTAGCAGACATTATTGGCAATAGCACACAGTATACATATACACCGTTTGGCGTCGGCTGCATCATTTTTCGCGCCTCTATCGCCTGCGAAGGTGAAATGGAAAAGTACAGAAAATTCTTTTGATGATGAAATCTAATACTTTCAAATAAAACATAAATAATGAGTAAATTGAAAATGGTATTTTTCTTGATGTTACTAGAACATAAATGTATGAATTATATTCTCATGGCTTCCTGGATGAAGGCAACATCAAAATAATTCCAATATATTAAATGAATTTATGCAATTTATTCAAATTTATCAAATTTTTTTTATGAGATCGACCTTGTTTTAATTAAAGTAAACTTTTGTTGCCAGTACTTCAGCTTAATTTCGTTCGAACTCAGTAACTCTAGCTTACGTATTTCTCTACGTATTTTTATTCAAACACTTCAAATTTACATTTAACAATTACTTGAAGCATTATTCGCATTAAAATATTTCATCTTTAATCAAAGATAAGTATTTCATCTTTAATCAAACAATATAAGTTATTTACAAAATGATTAAAATATAACTATATTTATGCATTTATTGCATTTCTTTAGAAGTTTTATCTTTCCAAAATGTTTAACTGAGAAAATATTTCTGAAGATTTTCTTGCTTACGGTGCTTTAGACAATGTAATGCGTTTTAACGACAGAAAATGTAAAATAAAGTTAGTAATGGTGATCGATATGATATTCGTTGCTTAAAAAACAACAGCAATTCATCTTTTCAAAAAGATTTGATATTGAAGAGATTAGAGGAATTTTTTTTCCCCTTGAGGAATGTGCCTACCTTTGAAGTGCTTTTTTTTTTTCAAGAAAAGAAAAGTGAAATATTTATGTTTTTAGTTACAATGGTCCATGAAATTGTAAATTCAATAGTTACTTTCATAAACTTGTTTTTAAATTTTTGGCCATATTTAGTGAAAATTTAGAAAAATTGGCCATTTGTTTATATAACAAATCATAAGTCCATATAACAAATTCTATATATAATCAATATATTTAACTTTAGTTTCAACAATATATATATAATATCCATATATATGTGTCGTGATGCAGGAAAAAATGTAGTTACTTCTAAAACTTACTGTAAATAAAAATAGAAAAAAGCTTAAAATAATTAAGCGGAAGCTATTTTGAAATAATCTCATATAATTATTCAAATGATCTAAATAAGATCTCCAGATGAATAAAAAAAAAACTCTAATAAAAAATAACGACTTTTTCTTTTTAAGTCTTTTATCAACAATAGAACAACATTTCTAAAAATTGACTCAGAAGAAAAGTAACAATGTTGCCACACACACACACACTAAAATAAAAACTTAAACAAAAAACCAAACGATATGAAAATCTTTTGCGATACGATACATACTCCCACCTTGCAAAGTGAAAGGTTAAAATAGAACTTTGCAACTAAATTCTAAAATAAATTGAATTTCAAATATGCAATACAGATATAAAACATTAAGTTTCTCTTGCAATTTGTAAAAGTCAAAAAATATGTTCATGAGTTCACAAGTCTAATTTGCGAGGAATTCTTACGGTTCTTCCCAATCTAGTTTTTGTATGGTGTATCACCTTAGAATCATCAGTATCCTCAACAGGAGAGTCTGGAATATCCTTAGTAGGTAAGCCAGGAGTATTCACAGCAAATTCTCCGATTTCTCCTGAAGCTTTCAAAACATCAATCTCAGTTTTAGCAGACATTTCCAAAGGATAAAGTCTTTGGAAAGGGCGTATCTTCTCACCGTTAGAGGTTTTAATTCTTGCAACTCTAGGAACACCATCTCTTCCAGGATAAACTTCCAAGATAACACCAAGAGGCCAGTCAATGCGGCGGACATTGTCATGCCCAATGAGCACAACATCTCCCACCTCTAAAACACCACTTTTCCTTATCCCCTTGTGTACTAGAAGAGCAAGATATTCATTTCTAAACCTTTGTCTAAGATCGTCACGTAATTTCTGCAAATATTTGATGCGTTTTATCAACGAAGTTCGATCCACTTTATCTAGATCTGGAGTTTCATTGTTGCTATTTCCGTGAATAAACATTGCTGGAGTCAAAGGTATTAATTCATTTGGATCATCTTGTAGGTAAGTCAATGGCCTAGCATTGATTATTGACTCACTGTCACACAAGATAGTTAAGAGCTCTTCATAATTTAAAATAGACTTCCCCAAAACTCGTCGAAGTAGCTCTTTTAGCATTCTTACAATACGCTCCCACCATCCACCCCACCATGCCGCTGTGGGTGGTATAAATTTCCAAGTGATTTTCTGAGAAGTTGAATATACAGCAATTTTACTCCAATCTAATGCTCTCTAGGCATTATTTGCTCCAACAAAATTAGTACTATTGTCACTATAAATTACTGAAATCCTGCCTCTTCTGGCAATGAATCGTCTTAAGGCTTGAATGAAAGTATCTGTAGTGAGAGACTGGACTAATTCAAAATGAACTGCTCTGTAGACAGCACAAGTAAATAAAACAACCCATGCCTTTTCTTTCGACTTAAGGTATAGAGGACCGGCATAATCTATACCCGTTACCTCAAATATTTTTGTCTGAGTAACTCGCTCTCTAGGCAGTGGTGCGAAAGGTACCTCAACATGTTTAGCTTTATAAATTTTGTAACAAGAGTTTTGGTTGCAACAACACTGGATTAGTGATGCCTAATGGGTCAAAGACTTTGTGTGAAGCAGAAAGAATATTTCTTTTTGTGATTTTTTCTTTTATTTCTCCCAAATCGGAAATATTTATTGAAAGAGTATCATATTGTCTGTCCCAAATCATGCCTAAGATGTTTGTAGGATTTAGTATGGAAACAAATGGATTAGAGTGCTCCCACCCTCGTAAATCAAACTTCCTTTCAGCCATGATTTCAGTGGCTACTTTAATGAATAGTTTCTGACAGGTTTTCTAGGCTAGTCAAACAATTGTCTACATAGAAACTGTTCATTAATTTCTGTATAGTAACAACAGGGTATCTTCCACTTCCTTGATTGGTTTCTTCTAATTTTTTGTTCAAAAGGTATTGGATTGTTGACCCAAGCAAGAAAGGACTACAGGAAACACCAAATGCGACTCTGCGATGACGATAATGTACTAATTCTCCTTCTTTACTGAACCACAAAAATCGTAGGAAATTTCTGTCCTTTTTACAGATGCTTATCTGCAGGAAGGCTTTTCTTATATCAGCTGTTACGCCATATTTATACATTCGAAACCTTGTTATTATAGAAGGGATTAATTCAATCAAATTTAATCCCTTTTCCACACAATCATTCAGACTGACCGTTCCTTTTCGTTTAGACGAAGCATTAAAGACAGGTATAATCTTTGTACTGCTGTTTTCCTTTACTACATGTCGATGGGGCAAGTAGTGACAAGGAGACTTGATTTCTTCTTTAGGAACCTCTTCGATTATGCCTTCGTGTTCCCATTCCTTAAAGATCTCCCCGTATTCTTTAAATAAATTTTCCCGTTTGAGATTATGGGCTG
>BMAW01069672.1:0-84124 GCA_019974015.1 Nephila pilipes
CCCATTCAAATATTGTTCGAAAAAGAACAATTCGTGAATAGAGAAAAGTTGTAAAACTTCTGATTGAGAACAAAACATCAAGAAAAAAAAAAGGAATTCAAAAATTGAAGATCAAATAAGTTATTCATTGGTGGTCATTAAGGAGGAGGTTAGGGGTGTTAAATTAGTATTCAATTAAAATTTTTATTTCATTCCTCTTATTCGATTTTTATTCCATCCAGGCCTTATAAACAAAATATTTGTGGAAACTGTTGTCTTATCACTTGATTATTTTATCTTCCTTTCTTATTAAAAAAATTACTGTGCGGAAATATGCTCAAAATGGAATGTCATGCATCCGGCACGGTTGTTAGACTCATTTGTCGAGTACACTCATCATTTTCTTAACGTTGTTACTACTTTGTGTGAGTATAATCCGCTAAAAGGGGCAACGCTTCCCTCGTTGCCTGTAGCTTTATATACAAGCCACATAATACACTTTGATAAAAAGAGCGACAACTAATTTGAATTTGTTAGAAATATAATATATAGAGGTAAGAAAAGCTTACAGATAATTATTTATTGATAATTACATTTACATTACATTTAATTTTATAGAATTTTTAATTTTGTCGTTTGGGCGACATGACCGAATATGTCTGTGATGCCGGTGGATTCCTACTCGAGTCCTGGCTTTACTTACATGCCAAAAAAAAAGGATGTAATAAAATATTACTCTCCCCACGGCCGCCATTTTGGTGTAGTCCTCACTATATTGGAGTGCTTATAAGGTCTTTTAGGAGCTGTACGTAGCAAGGAGTTATTCGGAGTGCCTAGCCCTCTGTATGGGCTGTAATCTCCAATCAGTGCAGATAATTTTGATTCACAGAACAGTTCTCCAAGTACCCAGTGCAATATGAAAAGCAGTACATTTAATACAAAAGTAAAGAGCTTAAAAATTAAAGTGAAAAATGACAGAATAATGTCTTAAAGATCAGAACATCTATGAAATTCAGTAAAGTAAGCTGACATGAGGAGGGAAAGGGTAAGGTGGAAATCTTGCATTTCTATTGGTCGATGGGTGTTCCCATCGAATTCTGGACAGAAGTTACGTATTAATATTATAAAGTATTAATAAAAAAAAACAATTTTCACACCATGTTATTAAACCTAAAACACAGTAAAGTTCATGTAAACTGTCAAATTTTATTTTCCTCTCCAAATTTACTATGAGAGCATCGAAAACTTAACATTTTGCTGCTATTTTTTTTAAAATTTTGTGTGTAGGGGGCAGGGAGAGTTACACCTTTACACTCCCACAAAACCGCATTATTTTTTGTTATCTATAAATGCTTCGCCCCTCCCAATTGCCTCCATTGAGGTCATTAAATACCTGTTAAATTTATAAGTCTGAAGTTCTTAAAAATATTGTGTTTCTCATGATTTCTCGTTACATCTCCGTTCTTAATATAAAACACATTAAAGATTTATGCTATGTTAATTAGATTATCAATCCAAAGTTGTATCCATCACTGTGCAAAGTCACACAAAAAATTGGTCAGTTTTTATAACGTAAAAAATTATAGAATTAAAAAAATATATATGAGTAATTAAATGATGTTAAGGCACAAAAAGTAATTTGTAACGTTCCGAAAGTTTCACGTATTTAGATTCCTCCTCTGTTAAAATTCTTAAACTTTTCATTTCCTTTAATTTACTGAAATTAGTTCAACAAATTTTGAATTTTGAAACTTCGATCGGATATCGCGAAGTGTTAAGGGGCCCAATATAATTCTATCAATCTTAATTATCAATAAAATTGTTATGAAATGATAAGAAAAGGGTAAAATATTATGAATCGATTACGCGAAAGAGTAATCTAATATATGACTTCCAAAAAGTTTTTCGGAATATTATCAAGCCTTCTAAAACTAGGTGTTTTCATTGCCCGATTTCCTTATAACGCAGAATGTTCCAATAACTCAAATGGCTAGGAAAATTTATCTATAGCTGCACTTATTCGATTAGTTACATTTTTGCAGTGGAGATTTATTGGATATTCCTCTATTTATTAATTTACGTTATAAAGGAATTTCCCAAAAAAATGAGCAAAGAATAAAGCGTTACTCTCTTTTAATTTATTCCACCTTTAAATGTGTTCAGACGTATGTGCAATAAATTTTTTGACTTGCTTAATTTATATTATTGGAACTGTACAACAACGAAGAACATTTACGTAACATTTTTTACTTGCTATTATATTTGCTAGAAAAAATAATTATCCATAGGTTTGCAAAATAGCTGAAATAAATTAAATAGGAAACAGTTAAAAAGAAAATATATATCTCTTGTGGACAAAATCCAAATTTAAAATCGTTTGAAGGATGGAAAAAAAAAATATGGTATGTGTGTTGCGAAATCGTAAATTTGTATGTATCTACACACGATTCGGACTTAAAAGAAAAATTTAAAAAATAATAATAAAGAAAACTCTTTCTTAGTTTATAATTTGATATATAAACTCTGAATTAAATTTAACAAACTAAAATTTAAATATATAAAAATCTCATACATACTCATTGCCGTTTCAACTATTATAAAATTTTATTTGTTGTGAGTGTGAGCAATTGTTTATTAACGTCGCCATTGAGAAGCAACACGAAGGCTATTGGCGTCGGACCTAAATTTTATTTATCGACAGTACCATATCAATCACATTGTCATACTTGGAGATTGCAGTTTTTATACAGACCTAATTTATGCACGATTTAATTTTTCTGAGTTTCTATATAACGCGGTATAAATTAACCCGATTTGTCTTATCTTTATATTTCTCTTAATACGGTTTCCATAGAACACAATTTCTGATTTGAGTTAATTCCGAGTTTCTTACAACACAGCTTCTATATAATATGGTGTAAATTAAACACGTTATAGAAGACTTGACTGTATTTCTAAAGCCTAAATTAGATTTGAATTCAATTTGGAACATGGACTATATTTAGATCCTTTCCTCTACCTATTTCTGAAAAAAAAAGGGTTCTGCTATGGGAACAATGCAGCTTTATAAGTTTATTAAATATTCGATCCATTTACACCATAATTGGTTTCCTTTTGCTAATAATTCCTTTTATTTGGACTCTTATTTTCCTCAATTATAAAAAATCACACTAGCTGGCAGGAGCTTACCGAGTACAGATACGAAAAAACTGCGTTTTTAGACGCATTCCCTGAGAAGGGAAACAATTGATACAATCGGACATCATTATTTAGCAGTAGTCTGGGTCCATGATTATAAGACCCCGGTAATAAGTATTAATATAAAATGAGTCATAATATGAATTACAACTAGATACAAATTTTCTGTGTTACGTTTACACTCTTTCGGCATTATTTTTTTATTCATAACAGAAATCATTTATATATATAAAAAAATACTTATAACTCTTAAAAATTTGAAAAGAAAAAAAAATGTTTGAGCATGCGGTTAATCTCACTGACAGTAAATGATCTTGACAATAATCTCTCACAAAAAAAAAAAAAAAAAAAAAAAAAAAAAACCGTCCAAACTGATATGTTTCACTTTCCGAGAAATGGTGACTCATATTTAATCGGAACATTTAAATCCAAAAAGATAAATAAAAAAAGTATTAAAATGATCGACCCACTCTTAGCCTCAAACTTTCAAAGGCTCTCAAAGACAACCTTTCGTTCATCTCCCCTTCGTCGGATATTTATATTCTCTCTTTTATGGCGAAAGTCAACGTCTGCACTTTATGATCACGGGGCTTGCTAGTTCTTTTTTCGTAAATTTCTACAGTACTCCTGCTACTTTTTTCGCTCGTTTTTAAAAATGCAACCATTATTCTTCCAGTTTCTTTTATTCTGAGTGTCGGTTTGCTATAGCAAATTGGGAATCCATGTCATATTCATCCCTCGATATATAAAATAGGAAGAAAAAAAAGGTATTTATATCTGCATTTAATAAGAATCTTGATGACTTCTGAAAGAAAAAAGATTTTTCTGAATCCTATAGAGGGAAGAATTGTAAAACCGCGAGATAGTGGACTCGCGAGTTAATGGAGTTCGATTGTAATGTTCTTCTGCAGACGCTCTCTCCGATTCAGAGACATTTAGAGAACACGTCTAAAGACACGTTCTCATCCAAGGTGTTAGCACTGACTCAAATTTTGTCCAATTGGGATGAGAATTGTTAAAGTTATTAAAGGTGACACTTTTCTTCTTTCACGACCGCATCAAAACTATCCATCCACTCGAATATATGATAATAATTCTCAAGAACCTTCTTTACCTCTTATCATAATATTATCTTATTCTTATTACAACTGTGACGCCCTGGCTTCACTATTATTTATCTGAGCCATGGAAACTCAATGAAAGTTCAGTCACCCAGTAATCAGTCGGATGAATTATCAGATAGTCGAATCTTAAAGTTATATTTATTCTTATCTAAGAATAATAATAAAAAAAAACGACATTGGTGTTATGAATGTGTGGAGCTAAGACTTTGTATTGCCTTCAACTAAAAATTCATTGAAAAGTCTTTTTATCTTAACAAGTTGTAAGGTGGATTCGAGTCGGGAACGAACATGCTGGATCCGATTTCAATCTAATTGGTCGATGATCATGTAATACTAAAAATGTGTGCATACATTTCTGTTTTAAACTTCAGACTCTTCGGAGCATAAGAAACATGGGGCAACACGAGAGAGGACAACACGATAGACTTCGTAAGTTTCAGTCACATATCAGCTGATAATCACTTTCCTAATTACCATACACCACCTCCTTGAAAATTTTGAGAATGACAGATTTGAAGTACACTATAGCTTTAACACGACAGGTTTTAATGAACTTAGGACTAGAACACGTGGCTTTACTAAGACATCAACGGCCACGAGCTTGCGACCATGACCACTTGGAAATCATTATCTCGTGCATTTTCATTTGCCAAGATCTTATCTGTTTTTATTATTATTCGTTAAGGTAAAACTAACAGGATATTATTCATGTGACGTCACTGTCGTCTGATAGATCCCATCACATTTTTCCAGCTAATCGGTTTACAAGCCAGCTTTTGCATTTTATGATTTTATCTATAAAAATATGTATTTGTTAATAATATTGAATCACAAAGATAAAAATATATACTAGATTTAAAAATGTCTACATAATGTAAGAAAAAAGCAAAGAGAAATGATTTTTTAAAAAAACAGAAGGATTTTAATGCTAGCTCATTATTATTTATAAACATTAAATTGAAATTATATATTGAATTACTAGTCCAACAAGTACGAGACTCACTTGAGCTTTAATTTCAACATAAAACATTTGATTAGTTCGGTCGTGTGACCACCCTCAATTGAGTCCCTAAAAATAATAACTATGGGAAGAAAAAATAGATTTTTCTACTGCTTTATGAAATGAGAAAAAATTCCCCTTTATATAAGATAACTGTAATTTAACAAAGTCTATAGTTGAATGCTAATTTTTTTTTTCAAAACCACATAGTTTTTTTTATCAACTCTTTCTCACCTACGTTTTTTAAATGTGTCAACTTAAACATATTTACAGATCTCTTAGGTTGCCGAAATATTTTCATGTATGTATTGAGAATTGTTTTTCCGTAATATTCATAATAAGAAATTTAACATTTTATCAAATTAACTTTTTTAGGTTTCCACCCATTCTTCGCCTTTTTATAAGTTCAACCATCTTAAGTGCATAAACATAACTCATGGTTCTTTTTTAGAGCACGTAAGATATTAAATGTTAAAATCTAATTATAAAATTTTCATACTATATGTTAAACCCCAGATATTTAAGTTTGAATAGCATCAATTTAAGTAATTGAAAGTAATGGATTGCAGTTAATAACTTATATAGATATTGCAGTTAATTCAAAATGGGCCATTATTGTTAAAGGTAGATTAATATGAGGTGTAGATTTATTTATTTTTTATGGGAACAATAATTATATTTCTCTTACGATATATTTATTAGTTGAATTATTTATCTTTGATTTAATTTCACTGCTTGATAAGAATATTACCAACAACTTTAATAATTTATTCTTCACTTTAATATTTCTTTGTTTGCTTTTATTTTAATATCCGAAAACTGATTAGAATTTTTGTCATTGAATCCTTTGCTTTGCTTTGATTTATTTTGTTGTTAACGTCGGCAACGTTTTTGAACTTAAGAATGCTTGTAGTTTTTGGAAAATTATTAGTATCCTAAGAATAGTAATAACGATCAGTTGATCGGTTTTTAAAGGAAGAACTGCATCTTTGATGTTAAATATTTGTTTATAAGTGTGAGTTGTGTCTCTTCAAATAAATGATATACATTGAATCTTCTCGATTCAGAATATTTCACAGTTATAACTATACGAATATGATGAATGTGAAATTTCACGCTTTTTTAAACACTATATTGATTACCTTCTTTTTATAAAAACTGAAGAAAATTACCTTCTTTCGGTTTTTTCTGATTTATTTAGGTAAATACTACATTTAATATTAATCTACCTTTACAATAATAATCTACCTTTAAATGTATCTAAATATCATTACCAAATATAAATATTATAGCAGTTTTTTAAGCATCATATACATATTTCTCATAAATACAAGCATCACACGTCATAAATGATTAATAGTTATTAACAGTAACTAATATTACGTAATTACTGATTGCAAAATAAATACGGGACACTGAATGTGAACAGCAAAAAAGTTATACATTTAATCTGAGAATAAATTAGTGAGTTGGCTCTGTAAAGTCTTAGTTTAGTTAACGCCTTGACAACGAAAAATAAAATGGCATCAAATCGCTAATAGGGTTGCTATCATAACTGATAGCTAATTGGTTTGCACTATTTCAAAGATTGCCACTTTAGAGCAATCATCGCGCCATTAGGCGCTATTTTATGTTTCATCATCAAGGTGTTTCATCCAATTGGATAGCTATGTTTTTTGAATATAGGATGTTTCGAAACTCACGGACAAAAATTTAAAGGGTGATAGAAAGCATCTAAACAAGCAATTTTCACCATACAGTGCACAGGCGTAGAGAAGCGGTGAACCGCTAGACGGCGCTGTAATGGAAAACATAAAACGCGTTTTTTTTTTTTTTTTTTTTTAACTCTTTGTCATTTCTACCGTGGATTTCTAGGAGGCATGGCATTTTCCTGATTTCTGTACGTCGTCATGCCTCTTAAAATAAACAGTAGAAATGACGAGGCGTAAGAAAACTCGCGCTTTATGTTTTCCATTACAGCGCCGTCTAGCGGTTCACCACTTCACTACAGCTGTGCATTGTATGGTGAAAATTGCTTGTTTAGAAGTTTTATATTACCCCTTAAATTTTTGTCCGTGAGTTTCGAAATACCCAGTAATTCTTGGATAACTCTTGATTATGATCACTAAAACTGTGAATATTTTGTACAGAAAGAAGTTATTTTTAATTGAGGTTTTCAAAAAAAAAATTTTAAGTTATATAAAAATATTTTTAATGAGCAATATATATATATATATATATATATATTAAACTGCATAAATTGTATGAATTTCTGGCAAAGAGTTACATTTTGTTCAGTAGCTTTTATTTATAAAAAACCTTATTTATATATTTTATTGTTCGTGGGAGTGGAAAGACAATTTTGAGTAACAAACAGGTCAAACTCGCGGCCCATAACGAATACCCTTGCGATCTAGATAACATAACTGCAGGTAGCAAAAATGTACTAAGAATATCGTCGCTCAATTTCTGAAATTTCTAATTATGCACGTGCAGTGATTACCAGCATTCCTCAAAGTAATCGTGTCGAATCGATGCATCATTTCCTCTATTAACAGTAAGGAATATTTTAGCAGCCAACGGTAAAACAGTATCTAAAGCGCCATTAGCCTTCACCTGTCTTGCTTGGAATGCCTAACATTTAATGGACCACTTTCAAAGAACGAGAAAAATAAGTTTATTAATCTGAGTAGTTATTTGGTGTTTGGTAAGCTAATATTGAAGAAAAAATATTGACATTTTACACAAATTATTATTATTTTGTATTAACGATGAATTGTCTATTTTAAGTTTTTTGAAATCAGTAAGCCTTTATCTAGACTAGTTGGAGATGAAACTAAAAGAAAAAATGCCAATGAACTTCCGTACTTCCAAAATAAATGGGAATTATGTATATTTGTAGCTACATAAAAGATGAAATAATCTACTGGATACATAAAAATGCCGTTAATTACGTAAAGCCTCGCCATATACCACATAAGTATTATGAAACAAATCACGATTAACAATAATCCTAAAATAACACTTTATCTACAAACAGGGCAGTCGGCATGATTTTTACTTGATTGAAATTTTCCCGAGGTTCGAAACGAGTTTGATACCCCTGATGTACAAGGATGCCACGCATTCGGGGAAGATTGATGAATTGGAATATATAAAATAAGTTTTAAGAAAATCCTAGTTTAACTTCAAAGTTTTAAGGAAAAAAATTTACTGGGAGTCAAAAATGATGCGAATAAAATTCCTCATGGACTTCAAATTCCTATAAAACGAGATTAGATAGCTAAACTTTTGTACCCTTGCTCCAAATTATTTCTAAAAATGAATGGAAGTAAAAATATTTTTCGAAATTACAGTAAATTTTGGAATGTTTTGTTGTAACTTTTAACATTTTTTTGACTTTTTCCTCTAAACAAATGGCGCAGTTTCATAAAAATGTAAATAAGTTCATTGTAACTTCTTTAAAGCACATGGATCATAAGCGCACATATGAGCGAAATATAACTGGCTAATATCACCAATGGCAGATATGAAAGAAATTTTTCTCGCCATAATAACGAAAGCACAGATATGCAATCTAGTATTTTGTGCATAAGAACATAACACTAGCGCGCATAGCCACAGAACGCAGCTAGTGGAAAGTGGTGATTGCAAACGAATGAAAATATTTTTCCCGAGTATAAGCAATAACAAAAAAAATTGGTAAAAATGGTGGGTTTTGATTCGAATCGTAGTGGCGTCAGCAAAACGAGAGATTACACTATGTCCATCATTACCATTTAGATTTACTGACCCACATTTTCTGTTACACATTGAAACATCATCATGTAAAACTCATAAACGTCGTGTAGTTTGTTTATTACCAAAATAAAAAAGAAGAGATTCATTTTATTAGTGTGATAACTGCCGTGTGGTTACATGTATTGACCATTTTAAATACCTTCCTACTGTAAACCATCAAATTAAATTTTTTAGATTATTTTTGTAGCGTCTTCTCTTCGTTATTAAACTCCATAGATATCTTAAAGTTCAGTAAAATAGTGAATAAAATCACATGCACACAAATTCAACGTAAGAGACAGTCAGAAAAGGGACAACACAGTTTATTAAATATCTTCACATAACATGTTAGATCTCTCTCTCTCTCTCTCTCGAATCCCACTTAACTCACTTTAATCCCAGCTTTTAATTAAATAATAAAGTCTTAGCTTACCAATTCACTCATACTGATTGAGACACTTCTTGAATGTGGCAAATTCCATTCCTACAATTTTAACTAGAAGTCTCTTCTCCAACTATTTATACTGTAACAATTAATTACAATATTTTATTCAAATTTACAACATGTATCTGCTTGTCTTTATCATTTATCTCCCTTCACTTCCATCTAATACTATTTCGCTCACATATCACTAGCCCTAATTTTTTATCTACATCTAATTTACCTAATTCCATTTCAATCGGTTGGCAAGGAGTTGGAATTTGATGCAATTCAAATAACAAAAAGTTCCCCATTGTTAGTGAAGAGAAAACCGAATAGCCCAACGTTCAATTTTCCATGCATAACTTCATTGAACTAGATAAAATTGTGAATTCTTTTTGTAACCGTTTGTGATTTGGTTTTTAAAATCATTTTAAGATATTTCTATCATTATACAATAAAAAAAGATTGATGATGTCAACCAATTTTCCACTCTTTCGAATGAGACAAATTGATTAAATCATCTGATCTTTGCAATTATCAGCGCTTTACCAAATTCTGTAAAATGTTTAAGAAGGTTTTTTTCTATTTGTGTGGTTTTCGTAACATAAAATAAACTTGTAACTAACTCATTTTTATAAAAAAAATTATAAGCGAAATTTTGCTTTCAATCATTCGTTTACATTGACTGATGTGTGATAGCGTGTTAAGGTAATTTAACTGTTTATTAAGTGAGAAATAACCGAAGTCCGTTGGCAACATAATTCGTGATTTTCAACCTTGATCAAGCGACGAAGACGACACTTCAAATGGAACCTCTTCGCGCCCAACTTCCACACCACTCCAAAGGGAGGACTTGAAATCTCTACCAATTTTAACGTGTATCAGCCTCACTACACGGTGGGTCTTTAGTGGCATCAGGGCTTGAGCCTTCGACTCGACAAAAACAACGCCAACTGTAAGTCCACGACCATGACCACTAGGTTACCGTGGCCACTTGAGGTTTAATGTAGCGGAGACATTAAATTACTTCAAATTTTGCATTCTTTTTTATTTTGCTGGAAAAAAAACATGACCTTTTGGTGAATCAGTAGATGTATTATTTAGAAAAATTTGATTCGTAGAACGTTCGAAAATTCTTTTCAAAATTGTAAGCACACGTGCCACTCTATAGAAAAAAATTTCTATGTTTACATTTTTCTCAAAATATGGTTTTTAAAGGTTTATATACACTTTCCTAAAAAAGTATTTCATTCATAGTACTGATATTTCGCACATTATATCAAAAGAGGTTATTTCTTATAGAATGAGCATAACTTTTTTTCTTAATAAACACTCCCAAATTTTTAAAATTGCAAGGTATTCGTATAAAAACTTTGATAAATTTAACTCATATGTTTTATTTTTTATAAAATTCTTTTATTCAATTCCGTTATTGAAATTATAATTAAGTTTAGTCCATACAGATAATGTAATGTTTATAAATACTCTGTAAATTTTTTGAAGTTAAAATTGTAATAGATTTCATTCAAAAAGTACCTAAAAGTAAGTGCATGACTTTCTAATGCAAATGCAGGTAATGATTATTAATTGCTCTTGCATAATTACTTATGCTTAAAAATGTGATTTTCTTTTGCAAGAACAGATAGTCAAATATACAGATTTCGCAAAGTTGAAATCTGACTTCCGTTACTTTTAATTTGAAAGAGTGAGAGTTATTTAAATCTAGCATAAAATAAACTCATTTCTTTTTATCGAAGGAGTCTCTGTTATTTAAATCTCTGGAAAACCTAATAGTCTCACAAACCCTGAGTATCTTATAACCAACATACAAATCTAACTTTCAGTGGTTTTAAAAAAATATACATAAATATCTTGTAGGTATTAGAATTATTTTTAAGGATATATGCATTTTATTACAATATTACTTTACTGTTTTATTGAAACAAAATGTTTAAAACACGTCTTTTAATCATCTACCGGAAGAAAAAAAAATTCAGGAGGATGAATTATTCACGAGAAAGAAATCATTGAATACCGCTTACGACATTATTATTTTCTTCTTTTTTCTCTCTCTCTCTTTTCAAATCACGATTTTCCCGTAATTTCCCCTTTCGAAATCACATGCTAAATTAAAAGGAAGTCCTTAAACGCCCTAAAGGCTTTTAAAAAAGACAGGTTTTTCGATCTAAATCTTCAAATCATCGCACAAAAAGAGACAGTTTTCAAAGTTGTGTCTATTCACTCGGAACTCTAGTAGAAAAGCTATCGCCTTAAGGCTTTTGAATAGTATCTACTTATAAATAATCGAGAGACTGTTATCACATGTACTCTCTTTTCCTCCAAATCAAAGTGCTTTGAAAATACCTTCCGGATCTGCCACTCGAGCTCTTTCCTTCTCCAGCTGAACAATTATGCAATTAAGAGGAAAAATTACTCGCCACTTCTTTCCTTTTTTTCTCTTCACGAACCGAAATCAGTGCCGGAAAATCCTCGCCAGGAAATAATAGACTAAGTAAATGTGCTCAGACGGAGAATAATTATAAATATGACAAAATTTTATCCTTTCGCAGGGATTTTGTTCGCCTCTACATCATCGTTTATGACTTCACATTTTATTGATTCGAATTTAATTCTTTGAGTTATTACCTGAATTCTGACGTTAATACTGTAGTCACTGGAATATTTTACAGTATATAGTTTAAAATTTAAAAACTTTTATCTTTGTTTAATTGCAAATTTGCTTTAATTTCTGATGAGTGTACCTTTGCCTCTATTTTCTTGTTTCTTTAAATAATATATTATATATTACATTTTGATTTCGACTACAGTTTATAGCTCATAAAACGAGAGGGGAGAATTTGTATCATAGAAGATTTACACCCACACCATGATCACAATTCTTTGCCTAGCTCATATGCTTGTTTTTGTTGACATTCAATTATCATTCAATCTTTATTATTGATTTTCCTAAATGCTTTTTATGCCTTTCTTATATTTTAATTTCCTTGTTTATCTCATTTTTATAATTTAATTTTATCACAAATTGATTGAGTTCACCTTAATTCCCTAGAACTACAACATCTAGAGGAGCTATTGGCGATGGTCCTTCGTCTTTGATTGGCAAGTACTCGAGGATGACACCTGAGTTGAGCACTCTTAACTTCTACACCGACCAAATGGAGGACTCTTGAGTTCTCGACGATCTTGATTTTTATATATATATATATGATAGTTGGATAATATCATGCATATATGGCTAAATAGTGTTTTCTTCAAGGTATCCAATGTTGTTTATCTTTCAACTTTGCAAGAAAATTGAACCCCATGAACTTGCAATCGAAGGATTTTAAAAGATATATGGTCTTTTACATTTTTAGCAAATTATAAAGTTTCAAAGTTTAACCTCGAATCGAAAATAATTATACTATCCTCAAAATTTTCATTAATATACCCTCATTTATTACAACAGAAGTAGAGAATATAGCAGACGATTTTACTAACTTTTAATCCAGAGAATGTTTCTTATTAATTGAAAACATCGATATATAATCTGATTTCATTCATTCCGATATAGTGACTGACAATTTGTTCTAATGTTGTTATCTGCAAATACTTGATTATTTTTGTTGGAACACTTTACGTTCCTCAGGACACAAACTTATTTGAAGAGTGAAAATTTTTAAGCAATGGTCAGTTTTGAAAAATCCTCCTTGTTTTTAGTTCTCAAACATCCATTGTAGTTAATCTTTCCAAAGAGAACACACATTGAATACTTCATCACAAAACTCTACACTATTTATATCGATGACTTCTACCATGTGTTAATGGTTACAAATATTTGTAATTAGGCCAAAATTATCCGAATAATCTTTAATTTATATCAAATGAAAATAAAAGATAGAAGTATATTATTGTGATGTTGCAGTTGAGAAAATCTGTTTTCCTGAAAACGAGTACAGGTGTTAAAGAGTGAAATAATTTAAGTTTTAGTTTTTCTCAGTTTCTTTTTATCCTGATTTTCAAAATCAAAAGTTTTTCACCGTCGAATTCATTCAGGTACTGACTTAAATTCTCAATCTTTTCGATGCCATTTTCTCCGAATTGATCACATGATGGTATTAGATTAATTCTAAACAAAATTAAGTAATGACAATCTCAATGTTCGACGAACCAAATTGAAACTTTCCAAAGTCTTTATTGCAAGTGTTATCGTAATTTTCCACCTGGCGTGAGTTTAAAATGGATTGAGAGGAATTAACTACCTTTACTATGATAGACAGAACAAGGAATGGAATGGTATTGCTTAAGTATTCCAAACTACTTTATACCTTATTGAACCATTCTTATCTTGTTCTCGTAAATGTCAAGCAATGTATATATTAGATACCCTCAGAGGCTTTATAGCATCCATCTCGGTTTCAATGGTGTGCATGAGAGGTTTAGTTAGTTCTTCAACTGCTCACAAAAATAGTTCGTCCGAAAATCAAGAAAGTAAAAGAAACACATTTTTGGACAATAAAGAAATTGATCCATATAATGATTATTATTTGGCTAAGTGCCGTGATCAGCCTATAATTAAGGTATCGGATTTGTGTCCGGCGGTTTTCTTCAGTTCAGGGTTCGAGCTGATTCCAAAGACCTCGCCGTAGCCGGACGATGAGAACGCTAAATCTGGCCAAAGTCCCCTGTGGTGTGGTGAAGTTAGAGAGGGTGAAGCACGCCGTGTCGGCCGGTTGAAATTACGAGTCTCGTCAGCCTGTGAACCTGTATTGTTTCATCATGACGTTAATAAAAACTATACTAAAAACATTTGGTCATACTTCAACGCCAGGCTATGGATAGGACTTCATATGATAGAAAGACAGCATGGGTTGGTGATTTAAATCTTGCATAATTTAATCTTGCACCCTCCTGTTCTCGTATTTCTCCCATTATCGACACTTTATTCACGTTCTGCCCTTGGCAAACGATTTATTTCATATATATATAATATATATTGTGTGTTACTTATTCAGGCTGGAGCCAAATCTTAACCAAGTCCAGGAGATCATGACGCACCAAATTAAATTTGTTCACACCCCTCATTCAACATAACCTGGAATATGAGAGAGGAAGCAATGGCAGGAGAGAGACATCTGGGGCAAACAGCTAAGTCTCTCTTTCCGTTAAAATTAGATCTTAATGTCGGACCAAGTCCTAAGTCTAGATACAGTGGTATGAGCAAGAATGAACATGAGCACAGGCACTTAGTGTAAGAGGCAGTGGAATTCATATGTTCTGTAAAGATCAGTGGATGAGTTGGGAAATCACCACAGTCCTATTTATTATTGAAAAGTCTGGTTTCATCAAAATGAAGAAGAGAATCAAAGACATCTTGCGGATATTCTTGGAAGAAAATCTTTTCAGGTCTTCAACTTGACTGATTACGAAGATAAATTGAAAAATAGGAAATATCAGTTCAGATTTTAAAATGTTAGAAAGTACAGCGTTTCGGAACAAAGATGAAGACATTCTTCTTGAAATAAGAAGTGATAACGCTGAATCTAGAAACTGTTAGAAGAAGATGATGTAAATGAAAGGGAGGATCCACTACGGTAAAGCAAACCTATCTCTGAGAAGCAGTGTATTCAATTGATGCCTTCATAACTTGTTATCCAGCTAATCCTGGATTACCCAGAAGAGATCTAAATTTTTAGAACAACTCGCCTATTGTAAGCGAGATTGATCTTGAATAATGCAAAACAAACAAAATCCTGATTTCTTTCGCAGAATTTCCAAATAAGGATTAATTAAAAGGTAGTAATTTCATTTATTTGTACTATCTAACATATTTTACAGAACCTTAGGTTTTATATTTTATTATTAAAATTTATGATTACAATATGCAATAAACATTATAGGCATGGACTACATATCCTCAAGGATACTTCACTAAGGACTTGGGAGGAGGTTGTAAAAATTAATAACACTGTAAACATGTATTTTTAATTCAATTTAATATATTATTAAGTGCTGAGTGAAAGTGAGAACCTCGGGATGCTACATGGATATGAAGATACTCCTAATATATTACAGGAAGAGAAGGAGAGGATATAAAATAGCAGAGGACAAGGAAGAAATCACACATATCATAGCAGATATATAAAATCATAACAGGTCAATTGGGAAAAGCCCCTGGCCAACTTAGATGGCGCTACTAGGAATTAAATCCACATTGTTTTGTTAGCCCTAACCCTCAAAAGATGCGTGTATAAATTTGACAGCTGTCGGATCATTAGTTTGTGAATTATAGCATTTTGAGTGAAGCAACTTTTGTTATTGTGAAAAAAATGGATAAAAAGGAATTTCGCGTGTTGATAAAATATTGCTTTTTGAAGGGAAAAAATACAGCTGAAGCAAAAACTTGGCTTAATGCCGAGTTTCCGGACACTGCCCCAGGAAAATCAACCATCAAGGATTGGTATGCTAAGTTTAGACGTTGTGAAATGAGCAACGAAGACGGTGGACGCCCAAAAGAGGTTGTTACCGACGAAAACATTAAAAAAATCCACAAAATGATTTTGAATGACCGTCAATTGAAATTGAATGAAATAGCAGACACTCTAAAGATATCAACTGAACGTGTACATCATATCATTCACGAATATTTGGTTATGAGAAAGCTCTGTGCAAAGTGCGTGTCACGCGAGCTCTCTTTTGAGCAAAAACAACGACGAGTTGATGATTCGGAGCAGTGTTTGAAGAGAATCAAGCGTAATAAACCCGAGTTTTTGCGTCGATATGTGACAATGGATGAAACATGGCTCCATCATTTCACTCCGAAGTCCAATCGACGGTCATCCGAGTGGACTGCACACGATGAACCCGCTCCAAAGCGTGGGAAAAGGCAACAGTCGGCTGGCAAGGTTATGGCGTCTGTATTTTGGGATGCGCATGGAATAATTTTCATTGACTACCTTGAAAAAGAAAGGACCATCAACAGCGACTATTACATAGCGTTATTGGACCGTTTGAAGGACGCCGAAAAACGGCCGCATTTGAAGAAAAGGAAAGTGCTGTTTCACCAAGACAATGCACAGTGTCACAAGTCAGTGAAAACGATGGCAAAAATCCATGAATTGGGCTTCGAATTGCTTCTTCATCCACCGTATTCTGGCCCCCAGCGACTATTTCCTGTTCTCAGATTTCAAAAGAATACTCGATGGGAAGAAATTTTCGTCGAATGAAGAGGTGATCGCCAAAACTGAGGCCTATTTTGAAGCAAAGGACAAATCGTACTACAAAAATGGTATCGAAAAGTTGGAGGGTCGCTATAATCAGTGAATCACCCTTGAAGGGAATTATGTGGAATGAAAAAAACTAATTTTGCCAAAAAAATGTGTTTTACTATGGTAGGCTGGGGACTTTTCAATTGACCTTATTTATATATATATATATATATATATAATGGTGGCACAGAAGAATAGAAAATTGTTTCGTTTAAGAATTACATTCTTGTTAAATAGTGTAGGCCTATCAGAGAAGTAGTTCTTTTATTTATAAAATTTGGCATAAGAAGCGATTTCAACATAGATTTTTCGAAGAAAGAAACTTAAGTCTAAAATAATTTTTCTAAAAATAGGGCTCTGGGATCCTGTATGAACTTTGACTTTTAGCCGTTATTCACTATAGTCTGTTTCTTTAGAATAGGCGTGTCAAGGTCACTCATTTTTGTTTCTCCTCCCTCGGTTACCATGGTAGCGACTAAAGTACCATCAACACTGACTTAATTTCAACACCTCAGCTGAGGTCTGAACTCCTTTGCGTTTGGACGTGCTTTATGTTAAGTGTAAGGCCTATTTTAAATTTCTGTAAATAATGTTTTTTTTTTTTTTTTTTTCAAAATGATAATTTTTTTTAAAGGAAAATATATAAATTATTAAGACATATCCTTATAAAATATTAATATAATACCTATGGATATACAAATTTATTTAATTTGAAAAGCTCAAATAAGTTGTTTAGCTCCGTTATATAAAGGCGTAAGAAAACTAAATGCTTTTAATAACATGTTACCAATATTTATAAAATGTTATACAGATTTTAAATGAATATTTTAATGAACTTGAAGTACTTCACTATAGTCTTCTTTTGTACTTTACGTTTAAGTAAAATGATATAAGTCGAAGCTTATCTAATCAAAAAGGCGTGAAAAGTTTAGCAGCGTAAAACAAAGTAGAGAACCAAGTGTCTTTTCTGCGATCGTTTGGATCCGTATTTTTTATTTTGCATCTTCTTTAATTGTAATTTTTAACACATTTAAATGCATATATAATGTTAAACCATAGAATCAGAAATCCACCACTTTCTTTTTCTATTTTTGGAAATTGAGTTGAATGTAATGGAATCGGAGAAATAGAGGTAAAATAATTTAACATAGTTAATTTTCTTTATATGTATTCAAAGTTTAAGAAATATGAAAGCAATACCACGCATAGGTCTGCCTCTTGTATCTTTACCATCGATAAAACACCCTTAGTGAAATATCAGAGTCTGACATTTCATTAAGGTTAAATTTTTCTTATTTGCACGTATCTGTACCTAATGAGAAGACAAAAGATCAATTATTTTTTTCAACTTCATAATTTAAGATATTGCCTGCATATACTGTAAACGTATATTTTCTAATCTTAAGCCTTTTTCAATTTTTAAATGACCCATTTTTCTATATATACTGACCTAAATTTTGAACTGCGGTTCTATAGTCATTAGTATACAAAATTAGACTGTTTTATTGTTTTTAGAAGTTTTTTCAGTGAATATTTCAATTGATTCAGAAACTCCGTTGCGTCTTTTTTACAACGTTTTTCTGAATTTCACTTGGTGTGTGTGTGTGAGTGTGTGTGTGTGTGTCATCAAATTTTCGATCGTTAATTTAATCAACTTCCCATCAAGCTAGAGCTTTGAAATTTTGGGAATCGTTCGTACTCGCCTAACAATGCAATATTTATACGTTTGCGACAAGTTTTAACTAATATTTCAATAATTTTAATAAGTCAAAATATTCTTTCCTCTCGGCGCTTTTAGGATTGAGGGAAAAATTTCTTTCCCCCTCTGGGAGCACCGGGCACTCCCCACACAGCATGAGGTTATCGTAAACCTTTTGTACTCACAAAGGGGAGATACCATCTCCCCTTTACAATCTCCGAGATAGTAAGGGTTGCTGACTTTTAGTCAGTAATCATTCGCAAGAAAGAAAGTTTCCAATATTAGGCACCGTGTCTTATCACAATAATTTTTTCTGAATTCTGGTTCCCATTCTTTTTTTAATAGAATGACTTACAAACTTTCAAATGCATGTTTTGATTTTATGAGTATTATGAATTTTTTAATACTCTCACAAATGTCTCTTTTTAAGTGAATTTTAAAGTTAAAAATAACTAACAGTTTTAACTAATATTTCAATAATTTTCTCTAATAAACTTTGCCACCATATAGAAACGTTGTTTTTAAAAACGTTGGTTTTTATATCGAATTATTTACAACGTTTTTCTGAATTTCACTTGGTGTGTGTGTGTGTGTGTGTGTGTGTGTCATCAAATTTTCGATCGTTAATTTAACCAACTTCCCATCAAGCTAGAGCTTTGAAATTTTGGGAATCGTTCGTACTCGCCTAACAATGCAATATTTATACGTTTGCGACAAGTTTTAACTAATATTTCAATAATTTTAATAAGTCAAAATATTCTTTCCTCTAGGCGCTTTTAGGATTGAGGGAAAAATTTCTTTCCCCCTCTGGGAGCACCGGGCACTCCCCACACCGCCTGAGGTTATCGTAAACCTTTTGTACTCGCAAAGGGGAGATACTATCATTTATATAAAAACTTACAATTCTTATTGAATTAACATTGTATATAAATGAAATAAAATAACCAAACATTTACAAATGCAAATTGTTGACATAGACAAAGAAAAATAGGCTAAAATTATAATGAGTTTACTATATCATTCACATATGAATTCCTTTTTAAAATCGTCTGTTGAAGCTGTAAGTATTCTACCAATCGAAATATACATTTACAGAACCAATGTTCCTCAATATATCCAAAAAAAAACATATGAATAATTACACAAAAAATAATTTATATACATATGCATATCAAAAGTGGGACAAATCAACTTATGAAAAATATTTACAACAAAAACATTTTTTGAATTTAAAAAATGCTCACAACACAAATTAGTTTTTAAATATGTAACATTTCAACTAAGTGTATTAGTATTTTCATGCAAAGGCCCTCTGTTTTGGATAACTATAAAATTATAAGTTTTTTTCCCTTTAATATTCTCAGAGTTGTACATTATCTTTTGCTAAGGCATTGTAGATGATTCAGTAAAGTTATTTACTGTCAAACAACTATTTACACACACACACACACACACATTCTCGACTATATTCGAAATTCCATTATCATTATAAGATTGATTTTCTCTTTAAAGTTGTATCCCCATAATTGCTTGTTTTCATTGTTTCTTTACTTACAGAATGTCGTACGGTAAAAAAGGAACTATCGGGTAACCAGTTCTGTAAACAAAAACTAAAGACGAAAGATTCCTTTAAAAAAAACAAGCTGAGGCTTTAGAAAAGCTTTTCTAAGACAATCCTAGACCAAACACAAGTGGAAAAAATCAGAATGATTCCGACAAAGTTGAAGTCGAGGTCGCTGAGGACATCATTGTTCCAACAGAGCAGTATTCATCAATTTCTGCGTGATCTTCTACCACTCAGGTGCCTGATTGTGGTGAGGAACCCGAAGAGCAAGAAGCGAAAGAGGTAGAAAAAATATTACACTTGCAGATTGAGACAGATGAAAATCGTCCTTTCATTTTAGTTTTGAGTCTTTGATCCAGAAATACGACTTGAAGTCATTTCTAACACAGAAAAAATTGTCTATCGAAAGCAGTTCTAGCATTCTCAATGTATAACTTTGGTTTTCTTTTTAATACCAGCAGACGCAGGTTCACTTACAGCAATTATACAAGATACCTCAGCAATGGAGAGAAAACTCATGGAACTTTGGTGGCGCATTATGTTGCCAAAGACTCCGTTTTCAGCTTCTACTGCAAACTTTTTGCTATAGCACATCTTCTTTTGCAAAAAATGACTATAGAGATTAGCGTAATATATACCCTCAAGATCAAGAAACTACAAGAAAATATTTGAAGCAAAAGTAAAGGCATGAATTGAGAATCAGTTTAAAAATTTCGGAAACTACAGATACTGCCTCTCAAATGTTTTGGAATGCAGAAACCTAGTTTTCGATCGCCCTTTTTCAACGTGCAGTTTTGATCGTCAAATGCTTAGGAGCAAACTGCTTAGCATTTAAAAGTTACAAAAAAAAATTTGTATGAATATGATAGTGGAATAGTTTTAGATGAATTTGACCCTGTCATGGAGGAGAATGTAAGGAGGGCTTTGAATAAACAACATGAAATAACCCCTTAATCGAGTAAAAACATTCAAAATGCCATTCACCTGATTGCGCATAGTGGCAAAAGTCACGTATTAAATGAAGTAAAGTCATATAATCCAAATATTACTAAATTGTAATAGATTGCACAACTGACTTGAGTAACATTTTTCAAACAACTTTCGTTATAAGGTATGTGTCGATTGAATAAGTATACAACAACATTCATGAACATTTTCTGGGTTTTATTCCGATTGAAAGATCGACAACACAATAATTTTTCGATGTTCTGATATTAAGAGCTAGAAAACTAGGGATTGCTGTTGGCAAATACGTGATACTAAAGACAAGATAATTGGGAGAATATGAAGGGAAAAGATGTGGTGGGAGGATACAAGATTCAAAACATCAAACCTTGTTCATTTTTTCTTATATTACATGGTAGCCTCTCCTTTAACCTGGTGTTAAATAAATTAGTTGAATAACTCCATGAGAAGGAGTCAACTTATTAAATATTATTCGAAAGTTGTTCTTCTGTTTTTCCTTCACTGACTTTCAGATGGACATTTTTTGGAAGCACGTCGAAGAACTATCCTTAATACCTCTCATCGACACCAGGTGGGAAAATCGAATTGATACAGAAAAGCCGTTCAGGTATCAAATGGGCCAAATATATGATATATTGCTCTGTATGCAGGAGGACAAAAATACAGATAGTTCAATAAGAGGTAAAGCAATTAGGCTATTTACGCATATACATCATTACAAATTTCGTTGTTCAGTCACGATATTGCATGAGATATTAAATCATATAAATCCTGTTTGTAAACTCATGCAGATGGAAGTTACTATGTTATTTTGACAATAAAACTTGAAAAATTCCAATTATTTTTAAGGAATTTGAGATCGGGTAATAATTTTAATATAGCTGTAGGTTCTCCTCTAAGTACATGCCATTGCATTCGAATTAATTGTGTAAGGAACCTCATATTTAACCTCACAGCAATTTTAATGGATTACCATTAAAATTAATTAATTCATTTGGGTATCGCTATTGCGCTTCTTTATTTGTACAAGTATCGTTTTACATCCTAGCTTTTCTTAGAATCATTCAATGGAGAAATTAATAAGTAATAAAAAGAAAGTCATGATGAAATTTGATATAGTAAAAGCAAAGATTGATTACAAAGGAAAAACTGTTTATCACATCGACGTAAACTTCTCATTACCAAGCTAGGCATCTCTTCATGACGTAAACATTCGAAACGCGCTATTGTTAAAAATTTTACAAAAAAATTAAGATTTTGATAACTTTAATTTTTTCTTCTCTGTCAATAAAAAAGGGTTTTTTTTTATATCACGGCGTTTTTGACGAAGATAAATGAAGTTTTAGCATTGTGTAATTAGAAAGAGAGTCTACTTATCCCATCAGTAAAACTCTTATCTGACAAAACCATCTTCAAATCGGAATAAACAGATTGAACTGATTTTTCGGACAAAGAATTGAACGCTAAAGATTCTGTTTTCCTTTACATGATATGAAACTTTTTCTTCTACTTCTTACAGAATAAAAATTTGTTGGAAGGGTGATGCTACATTTAGACTAAAAACAATAGCAAGCCTTGACGTGTTATTTCTAGGAAAATAATTACGAAACGGCAGGACGCAAGCATCATTTGCGCTGAATACAGCAGTTGGCAAGAGATCCATCTTAAACACACTTTTCTTTCTTTCTTTTTTCTCTTTCTTCTTTGTTTGGAAATTTTCAGGAAGAAAAATAAATCTATCTGATGGTATCAGTGTAATATCTGATTTAACGTTACAGTCAAATCTAGTCTAAAATGGTGTTTTGACAACTTTGTTTTGTCGAACACGACTTGAATAGAAAGGGGATAAATTCCTCTATTGTATAAAAGTATATTTTGCATTTATATTGACTAAACTAAATAAAATATTAAGTGCAAGTACTGTAGAGCCTTGTTAAGACGGTTCTCAAGATCGGTTTGTGCGAAGAAATTTTTTTTTTTCTTGATTTGAAAAAAGAGAGAGCGATTTACGAATTTCCATAATACCATTGATTGGTTATATCCATGCATTTTGAAAAATTATTTTCCTTACTCAAATCTTCTAACAGCTATGAATACATGAAAGTAAAACGGGGGAAAGGACTTTTTACAAATATTCCATGAAAAGTAAGCAAAACCTTAATTACACCTCTTATCACCAGTAACAAATGACACACACACTTACACTTTCTAATTGGAAAATCAATAAAACAATTTTTAGAGCACTTCTACTGTTTACAAAGTAGTTGTCTTTATCTTCTATAATTATGCATTCTCGATTTGTTCAATATAAAGAAGATTTCTGAAAACATGTATTATTTCATTTCATTTCCCCCCATTCACTGGTAAACTGAGATTTTCGATAACCCTTCATAGTTCGGGTCCTCTCTAATCAATCCGACTTAACGAGAGGTTTCATTGTATAATGAATTTACTGGAACTACACAAGAGCACTTCATTCCGGAATTCAATTGTCAGTACATTCTACAATCTCGTACCTTCCAATTCATTCGTTGTCAGAATTTTTCGTTTGTATTTAGGAGTTTGTTGACCTTCATTACCAGGTCGTCACACAGCTCTGCTTGCATTTTCGCTGTTGTTTAATGTAACTGTCTTATTTTCTTAACATCGTACAACACTGCTGTTTAAAATTAAGAGAATTTGCGTATTTCATCAAATTCCATTAAAAGAATTGAACGAAATGTAAAAATACTGCTTCGAAGCAAAGATGCAAATATTGTATTTCAAATACGCAAGAGTATACGAGTATGTGGGCTAAATTACATGTGTGTAGGATTTATAAGAGCACGTGCCAAAATCTGCATTTCGTTAGCTAGGACATTTCGCCGAATTTCTTGATTTTTTTTTTGCAGCAATCGCTTAAACTAAAATTCGAATAGTAATAATGAGTAACTACTAACGTTTAGATGATGGAATGAGGTGGCGAATTGTGTATAGGTTAGAAGAAGGCCGTCTCAAATCCAGATTTTAAGAGAATTCGATTTAATGTCCAGCATCGTTTCCAACTTATAGGAACAGTTTCAAGATACCGGATCCGTCGAAAGAAAACTTGGCCAAAGACAAGGTCGTCCAAAAGCCCCAACGGCTAGAAGAGATCGCCATTTGTTCATTATTGCGAGGCATAACGTGGATGCTATAGCTTCTCGGGTCTTTCGTAAGTTGTATGCAGCAACAATAACACGAGTTTCAAGGGTGTTTCCAGAAGACTTCAAGAGAGAGGGCTGTTTTCAAGAAGACCTGTTGAGTGCGTTCCGTTCAGTTTTACGAGCAGGAGAGTCCGCTTAAAAAGATGCAGAGATCACATAGATTGGAGCATGAATCAATGGGTGACTGTTCTCTTAACTGATGAGTCCTGGTTCATCCTTCCCTTTTTGCCATACTTTCATAAGGAGAGGAACCCGATACCTGCCCTCCAATGACCGAGAAATCCACCATTACGGCAGCGGAGGCTTGATGGTCTGGGCAGGCGTCCAATCGATGGCCTCACACACTTCCATGTCTTTGAATGAGATACTGCGATTGCTGAGAGGTATAGAGTTGAGGTATTGGAGCCCTATGCTTGCATTTTCAGAGGTGCAGTTAATCCTGATTTCCTTGGTGCAGTTAGTCCTGATTTCCTTGGTGCAGTTAATCCTGATTTCCTTGGTGCAGTTAGTTCTGATTTCCTTGGTGCAGTTAGTCCTGATTTCCTTTTAATGGATGACAATGCGAGACCTCATAGAGCTCATCTGGCCAACGAGTTTCTAGAAAGTGAGGATATTCGTCGGAGGAATTGATCAGCCAGATTAATCTTCGTCTCTATCATTAATATTAGTGTAATTACTAAAGTTGGGATGGTTGGATCCGTTAAACTGGTTTAATTACATTTTTCTCAATCTTAAATTTCACTATCTCCATTTTGTTGAATTTTTTTCTCTAGAGTTTGCTTTGTTTTTTGGGCAGGTTTGTGTTTAACTTGGTTGTAATTTTTAATCAAAGATTTATATTTCTCTTGGAATTAATAATATTAATACAATTTGTATGTCAGTAATCCTATGAGATTTTTTTTTCATTTAATTCTGCAGTATTTGCAGCTTTTTAGTTTGAATAAACTTTTTAAATTTGATTTTGAGTGATTATAATTTAGAGTTTAATATGATTTTGCATAAGTTAAAATTATGTCTAATTAACATTGATAATTGTATGAATATTCATTTGTATATATATTCGTACAATGGAAACTAGGTAACTCGAATTTCAAGAGAAATGCTAAAAATTTCGAGTTCATGAGTTCATCTTTTAGCTTAAGGTAGCCTTGATTACGCTTATATTTTTGTCCCGACTCTGCTTGAACTTTGCCAACAAGCATTGTTCTAAATCAGGGACATCAGCTTGACGTTGTCTTTAACAAGGTAAATTGCTGTTTGATTTATACCTTAGCAAAATTTCGGCTTCATTCTCAATTATTGTTGACAGAGTGCTTGCTGGTAATCCGTACGAACTGCCACATCTATTTCACTCATGCCACTTTTTATCGCACTGATAATGTAAAATTTTTCACGATGAGTTTTTATTTTTCAATTTTCGCATGTTATAGTGATGAGCGAAAATTTAAATTGTTGCTTGTAAGCCTACTAAATAAGTATCTATTGATAATAAACCTTTTTTAAGTAATGATCTAAAATGTAAACAAAACATAACGTATACATAAATGCTACTTAGAAAGTTTAAGGCATAGAAATGCACGTGTACAAAGTACAAGAGAACAAAAACATCAAATGTTTTTGTGAATTAGCGTACAAAATTTAAGATTTTATTGCTAGGAGTTTGGAGAAATCATGGTGTGATGTCATTACATTTCTAACTTTGACATACTAAATCTGATTTTTTTATTTCGAATTATAGAGGATAAATATGTATCATTATTACCTAATGTTAGGAAAATAAAAAAATCCTCGGCTTACGAAGCCTAAATAATTCGATATACCGCGTATTTATGGGTTCATTGGAAAGGAATGGCTATTTTCTTCTTCTTATATTATATTATATTATAGTATAGTATAGTATAGTATAGTACAGTATATTATATTATATTATATTATATTATATTATATTATATTATATTATATTATATTATATTATATTATATTATATTATATTATATTATATTAGTATAGCTATATACTCATATATTATATTATATATTATTTATATTACTATTAATTATATTATATTACGTATATTATATTTATATTGAGTACATATTATATTATATTATATTATATTATTTATATTACTATTTTTATGTTATTTATTTATATTAATTGTATTATATTATATTATATTAATTAATTATATTGATATGTTATTTATTATTATATTATATTATATTATATTATATTATATTATATTATATTATATTATATTTTATATTAATTATATTATATTATATTATATTATATTATTTATAGCTTATATTATATTATATTAACTTATAATATATTAATTATATTATATTATAATTATATTATATTATAATATATTATTGTTATTACTTATATTATATTATATTATATTATATTATATTATATTATATTATATTATATTATATTATATTATTATTATTACTTATGACAATAATAGAATCGAAGAATTGTTGAGTCTTATTATGAAGCTTCTCTCGTGCAAAGAACGGTTATTCCTGCATGTTCAAAATAAATTTGGAAAAACTACACAAAACTTTTTAAAATTAATTTTTGATTTGACATTTTAAGACCATGATAATTTCAAAAGTATTAGGTAGTAATGTGTGAAAATTTCCTGAATTGCAGAATGCCGTTATATGTTTTCAAAATTCAGTTGGAAATGGAGCGCATATTCGTTAAAGAAATAATTTGAAATATAAAATGGCTGTTTCTCAACATGAAAATAATACCAGTATTAAAACTAAACAATCAGGTGTCCACATCTGACAAAGACTCAAAACATCGAAGCATTATTGGCTTCGTTTATTTGGGCAGTTGCATTTTTATGTAACCTGGATATACTCGATAAAATCCAAATTATAGCTATAATAATTAGCCTATAGCATTTGTATGTCGTCATTCTTCTTTTCTTTGTTGCTTTGCTAATTCTTCCTAAATTAAGACTAAGAGGAAATAACTACGCAAAATAGATTGACGTATAATCGTTATTTATGTAAATCTATTCATAGCTTAAAATTTAATTAATGTCAGTCAGCTATTTTTAATTCGTAAATGTAAAGTCAATACTACGGAGCTTTTATTATTTCCTCAAATATAGAATCTTTTATATTTGTTGGAACGTTATCAGATTCAACTGCTAAGACTTACAATAAGAAACTTTTTTCTGTCAATTTACTTTTTTCCATTTCTGAATATATTTATACACCTGTTTTTACTATTTGTCGGTAAGTTTTCAGAACATATAAGACATTTAAAAGTACTTAGTGAAAACTGAAAAATATATATATTCGAACAGACACCTATATTAATTTTTATTCTCATTATTACTTTTGTTATTTTACTTCTTTTGTTTGGTAGATTGCCTAGTAAAGTCCCAGCTAAGGTGTCGTCCTCGTCATTTGGCCGTAGTCCTAAATGACAAAGACCGACGCCACTAGCCCTCTTGTTACTTCTAACTGTGCTGTTATCGGAACAATCAACCAAATATGGTGTGTATGTGTGAGTGCGTGTCATCTGTCATGTCTTATTGAAAGGTAGACCTTCAAAAATATTTCTTATATATAATTCTATGCTTATTAGTATAATGGGACGATTACACGAACTCGAGGGGGGGGGTATATGTCATTTTTGTTTAGGGGGAAAAACAATTCGACAAATGTAAAAAAGTTATAAACTAAATAAATTTATCTATTTGAAAAATACTTACGAGAACTCGACACTCTATGAAACATTTTCTGTGATTGATTGATTGTTTCATTAACCTTCCCCCCCCCCAGAAACAATACGAGGGTATTGGGTATGGACCTCGAAATTTTGAGTCACATTCAAATGACGAGGACGACACCTGAGCTGGCACTTCTCTTTATAAACTTCTACATCGTGACAACGGGAGGACTTGGAATCACGACCAGATTTAATGTGCATCATCCTCGTTGCATGGTGGGCCTTAAATGGCATTAGGGCTCGAATCCACGACTGGATGAACACAAAGTCCACCGCATGCCAGCGACCGTGGCCACTAGGCTGCCACGGCTAGTCTAGAAAACATGAAACCCTGTATTGAAATGGAAACTGATAGATACGATAAGCCTTGGGCAAAAATGCGACCATGGCTGCCTCACAAGAAGACGGTCAAGGTCAACAAATTCCCGAATCCGCGCGAAAAATTCCGAAAGCGAACGTCTTGGTCGTTACCGGATTATAGAATGTGCCGAACAATAGAATGGCAGATGAAAGAAAGGTTACTAAACAATTTTACTGTGATTTGAATTGAGGTTTTATATGTTTGAAGACACACACAAATATTGCTAGGTATGGATGTGCTATCGTTCAATAAGTGAAGTTTAGATGACCATTTTAATGCCATTCTGAAACCGCATCCCTCCCCCTATTTTATTAAAACGTTTTTCTGAATTTCACTTTGTGTGTGTGTGTGTCAACAAATTTTCGATCTTAATTTAACCAACTTCCCATCAAGCTAGAGCTCTGGAACTTTGGGAATCGTTCTTATTCGCCTAACAATGCTATATTTAAACATTTGCAACAAGTTTTAACTACTATTTCAATAATTTTTTTAGAAACGTAATTTGTGTAGTAACCGGGCGCCATCTATGGGAGATATATTGAATTTCGCAGAGAGAGTGATCTTAAAAACGAGAGAGATATAAGGTTTTTTTACAAAGTTTTAACTAATATTTAAATAATTTTTTTAATAAACTTTGCCACCATTTAAAAACGTTGGTTTTTATCTTATTTTTTTCTCTCTTTATTATCGATGACATTCAGTATATTAAGATTTTCCCCCTTTAATTTTGTTTTCATTATACTTTTGTATATTATATAATCACTAAACTTAACGTTAGTAACCATTTCTTAGAAAATTCTTGCCGGATTAAAGAAGGTTACTGTATATACGGATGACGAATGAGGGATTCAGATTATGTATGTCAGGACACAAAGAAGGCAACCATCTTAACGAATCGTTATCAAAAAACAGTCACCAATGAAGGGGAAAAAATACCAGTTTTGTATTTTTCCTCTTTCAGAAATTAAACTACATCGAACTTACATTTCAAGTTGGTCAACTGAAAAATATCCAACTGGGCATGAAATTCCTATTTTAATTGTTTCCTGATTCTCATCAGCGACCAACAATAACCCGAAAAATTACAGAGCGTGAAGTATAAACTGTTTGATTAACTGTGAATGAGCAATCAGTGGAAAAATAATGAATTGACAAAATAAAGTGTACAAAATAAGAAATAATTTATCGATCGAAAATATTTTTGTTATAAAACGTAAACGAATATATCGAGAAGAAATGTATGAAACATTATTTTGAGTTATTGGTATACTTTTCAATGGTATATAATCGTGGCTACCAAAAAGATCGCAGCGAAATCTTGTATTTTTTTTACCTCTTACGTATGATTAAGAAACCGCCGTAACCTTGCTGTCATAGACTTGAAGCAGGAGTAGTTTCTGTCGAGTCGTGGGTTCAAGTCCTGATGCCATTAAAGATCTACCGCGTAGCGGGGATGATTCATTTAAATCTGGTCTAGGTCCGAAGGATCATGATGTGGAAGTTTAGAGAGGGAGGTGTCAGCTCATGTGTCGTCCTCGTTACATGACCGAGTTTCAAAAAGACGATGTCCGTCGCCAATAGCCCTCGTGTTGATTCTTGGTGCAACATCAATAAGCAATTTAAAACTATGTATAAAACGAGAATTTTTAAACTTTTTCAAAAATAAATGGGGGTCGGTGTGTATACGGAACCGATAGTTCGCAAAAAATTTAGGCACTTTTCCGCTTACCACGGGCCAGCGATAAATCACCAAATATTTCTTTAGCATGTTTTTATCTCTAGCTTGTATACCTCGAATTTATTGGGAAAATAATTTTAAATGAAACGAAATTCTTTTTATGAAAATAACTTGCTTTATTTTCGAAATCGTTTGTATTACTGGTTACCAAACGAAAAATCTGACGTTGGCGAAATTTGCTCTCAGGTAACGGAAAAAAACCAAAACGTGCACTAGAATGAACAGAATACTGCATATAATACGAACATAAAAGTAACAACGAAAGAGAAACATTACTTCATTCTATTAGCCTACATTTTGAGTGTGTTGAATGAAAATTAAATGCAATAGAAGGAAAAAAAGAATCATGAACATTTTTTTTGTCTGTATACAATTCCCCCCCCCCCCCCTTTGGGGTGACATATCTGTTTTGAATTTGAAATAGATTTTTTCGAGATGGGGGAGGGACGTACTTTCGCATCTTTGGATATTCGAAAATATACAGCATATAGATATCACATTATACCCAAGAGTCTCCGTAAAAGAAGTAATTTAAAACATAAAAACAAAATAACAGTTATTTTCTTTTTATCATAGACCGATTTTCTCTTATAAGCAATAATCCATAGGTATGATTTACAGTTTTCTAATGGTGTGATTTCATTAAAAATATTACTTTTAAATTAAACTTTCATCTAAATCTCTTACAAAGCGTAAAATGTAAATTATTAATTAATTTTATCTATCAATTGAACAATAATCTTAATTCTTATTTTATGAGAATTCAGGGAAACAGTAGCTAGCTAGGACAATGACACGTAACAAATGAGAAGTGGGTTCACAGGCCTCCGAATAAAGACCGTATCGTAGGAGAAGACTAACATACATTGAATAATTGTCGCCAAGTTCTCACGTTGACCTACAGCGAAGAGTGTCAACTTTGTCATTTAATTGGAACTCAATATTATGAGAGTGGCAGTCACAGTTTCTTAATGAATTCAAAAATTACCATAGAAATAGCATTATAAAGAAACCTTCCGAAATTTTCGAGTGTTTTTTTTTTTAGGATTCTTCCTGGCACGTTTGTCTTCCAATATCTTTCCCATTTTCTTAAAAAAATGTTCTTTCCACTTAATTTCTAAGTTTTCGCGCCATTTCTTAATATGCATTGTTTAAATTCTGTTGAAACACACGCTATCACAGAAAACAGAATAGGGCCGGAAAGCTCATTAGATGCACCGAATTGTGATTTGTAATTTAATCCTATTAGCCGTCCAAGGGGCTGTTGTTTTAGTTGGAGCACTTTTGGCGTACTATTATTACATTTAAATTTTTTATCGTTTGCTTCAATTTTAATGACATTTAGCTTAAACATATTCAATTTAATAATTTATCCTTAACTCTAATTTTAATTACATGTAGCTGATATAATATTCAATTTAATAATTTATCTTTTGCTTTAATTTTAATATCGGAAAAGTTTACTACTGTCCATTTCTCGGTATATCGTCATTTACATTAATTCTTATATTTAACTGAGTAATTTAATAATAATTATAAAAAAGAGTACCTTGGGTGGCTAAGTCTGTTCTTTGCAAAACTTTGCATAGAATTTTTTCATTTCTTAAAACTTACTATATCACCCCTATTTTTTGCATGATTTGGCACCGTTTAGGTTTCTGTCACTAAGGTAGAAGTTATTATGAGAATTTACCTTAACCTTTTCCGTCAAATTTCAATTGTAGTGTTTTCGACAAAAAAATCCAAAACACTTGAATATTGAATAAATAAGTTACTGAACATTTTATCCTAAGCTGTCTAATACGAGGAAAATTGAACACAGTTTAAGCAATTGCATTTCATTCGCTAAACTTGAAACAAAAGATAAAAAGGCATTATAAAAAGATTGAGCTCATAAAATTTACTTATAATAAGCAGAAAAAAAATTTATATCGAGACTATGAATCATAAATTAAAATAAGCAGTAAAAATTTCAATTATAAAAAAAAAGTGTTTGTATGTTTTCCTTTCATTGTTATAGCTTATTTAAAAAAATTGTATCAATAAATATCTTAAGAGATATTCAGACAAAATAAGTACTAGTATGTTAGGAACAGATGAACAGAACACGATGATCAAAAAACAAATTATCCAACTGAGAACGAAAAGAACACTCGAACACAGCGATTTTATGAATAAAGAAATATGGCTTACAAAAGGAGACAAGACTTCCCGCTTTGTAACAATTTATCCCGCGTCCCGCGGGGTTTTAAGAAAGTCCCGATTTTTAGAAAGAATGCACGACAAGCTACGGAATAGCGAGAGAATATACGGGAAGGGAATATACAGTTTTCGATTTCCATGTAGCTATTTCACCAGGATATAAGCTTTATATTGTTTTTGTAAATTTTATAATGTTACACTTTAATAATAAAAATAATTGTTCAGAACTGATTATCAGGAACTGATTATCAAAGTTCGCCTTGATCAGTTGTTAGAATATGACCACCATCGTTTGAACTTAATGAACGGTGGCATTTTTCGGCTTTGCCAGCGACGAAAACATTTTATTTCTGTAAAAGGAAGAGAGAACACTTTGTACACTTCCACAGATTTTATTCTTATGGCGACATGTTCCGCTAGCGATCTTGCATTATTTGGAACATTGTTGTAAAGGAATTACATCTTATACAAAAATTGGAATCGTTGGGGAATTTTAGAGAGGAGAAGGGTCAGGGTGTAAGGAATTGGTTGGTTGTCCACGAAGTAATGCTTTCGCAAACTGAGTTTTGTAACCGTCTCTCATACGATACACATTACACTGCATGCTAGTGCAAGTTAAACAAGTGATGTCAACAAATATGCTATTCAGACGATTTAGGTAAGTAATTTATTTAGGTTCCAAAGGTAGGTATTGCTTAGATACCAAATTTTTAATCAAGACCCCCGCAGTCAATGATGTCCCGATTTTAGAATATCGAAATCGGGACATCATTGACGGCGGGGGTCTTGATTAAAAATTTGGTACCTAAGAAATACCTACCTTTGGAACCTATCAAAATCTGGTCACCTTAGACTTATATCACTTGAAGAAATGAAAGGAAAGGAGTTACGCGGAAATCAAAAAGGTGTTGCAAACCTTTCACACGAACGGGATGCTGTTTCATTTCTCGCCCATCAATTAGATTGCTATGAGCTGGTTTTGGGTAAAAGGGGAGGAAATGCATTTAGTTTGTAGTAGATTCTCTTAAAAAACTCACCCGTGTGGTGACCGGGTGCGAAAGAATAGTCACAATGTAGCTGATGCATGTCGTAAGCAGCGACTAAAATGGGTACCCAGTGTCTGGAAGGTAACCGGGCACCCTGCAAATAGGGATTACGAGTATATCGGGGGCTTGTTTTCTTTAGGTAAGTACGTGCATCATGACCCCGAAGCATCCAAGCAATCTTTTTCTTTTCCCATGGGGGTTTACTGTATTAGATAAATACGGGTAACGCACCCCCAAGATACCCTGCGATCCTTTTCTTTTTTCGACTCTCTTTCTTGTCAACCATTTTCTTTAATTTTTTTGTTCAAACGCTTAGATCACAGCTTTACACTCACCCTGAATTTACACTTTGTCTGCAATTACGTTCATTCACCTTATTTGGCTCAGTATGGCCGCATCTGGCCTCATTGCCGACATTGCCACCAAGATTTAACGTCCCCCCGTTGTATTGGTGCGCAAATTTGGAGAGTGGGATACCAGCTCAGGTGCGGTTCTCGTCATTTGACCATGGCTCAAAATTACAATGTCGTCACAGCAGTTCAATTTCCTTTTGTTTCTTAAGAGTGTATTTATTTTTTCCCTTATAAGTTTATCTTTATTTTTATTTCGTTTTTTGAATTTAAATATAATATTCTGCATTGTGTTAATTTTATTTATTTTTTTTATTCTTTTATGTATTTAGTTTATTTTATATCACTTCTGGTGTTATCCTTTATCCTGATTTGAAATTTTCTTATGTTTTGAAACTTTTTAAGGCAGTTTTTGTCAAAGTTTTTTTTTTTTTTATTTCCAATGCAGCAGGCGATGCAGATATTATGCAAACACCGAACATAGATCGAAAGAATACAAAGAAAAATACAATATATAGCGAAACACATCAAACACAAGAACAGAAAAACCAAACAAAAAAAATGTTTAAAATCAAAAAGGTAGATCTTGGTTGCAAAACTATTACTGATTTAGCACCACCCAGGGGGTATGTGTAGCTTGAGGAATGCTAAGGACGCGAGTAACATTACCCCCCAAAAAATTACCCAACAAATACTTTTTTGTCAAAATATTTGTTTTAATATCGATTTCTTTGATTACGATGTTATATGTCAGCAAGTATATATTATTTTCCGGATATTTTAAGTGTTAATTTTCGATACTACTCGGTTTCAACGCTAATCCCTTCTTGGGCAGGGTGGGGCTTTCCTTTTCTCGGGGAACTAATATATAATGGTTCAAAGCCTTTTTACGGTGAGTCTAGATCTCTTGAGTGGTTTAGCCGTTAGCCCTGGTGTTGCTTCTAAGTGCGACATTAAACAAAACAATCATCCACCTTGAATAAATTTATAAATCATGTTTTTCAACGAATCACAATTGCATTTAGGTATCATAAGCCAATTACCTCCCCTTCCGAAAGTGACCTCGATAGCCTTGTGGTCATGGTGGAGAACTCGCGGCGACGCTGTTTTCGTCGAGTTCCAATCCTGATGACACTAAAGATCCGCGGTGTAACGGGGCTGATGCATGCAAAATCTGACTGAGGTCCAAATTCCTTCCATTAGCATGGCGTGTCAAGAGGGAGGGATACCAACTCAAGTGTCATCTTCATCTCTGGACCGAGGTTAAAAATTACGAGGTTCATCACCGATAGTTCGTGTTGCTTCTAAGGGCAGCGTCAATAAACAGTCAATCGTTCCGAGCCTAATATTCTTCACATTTCACATAACATACATTTCTGTTGAAATTCAAAACCTTTTTTTACACTATTGTCGAGGAATTCTTCTCCAGAATTTTAAGGAATAAAAACAAATGTAGGAAAACGATAACAAATGAAAGATTGAATTATTTATAACTCCCTTCCATTAGTTGTGATTAACCCGACAATTGCATTATAGTAATTGATTAAAAAATTTACAATGGAAAAAGCAGATGATCCCTTTGAATATCTTTAATACATTTAAATTATTTTTATGATGTAACCATTAGAACATTTTACTTTATTTTTAAAACTAAAGCATCAATTCTCCCTTTAATCCCCTGCTTTTAACCAGAGAACTTATTCTTTCGTTTTTTGTGAATAACTGAATATAATATCTAATAAATTTCAATTTTTAGTTAAGTTTGATATTTGTTGAGTACGTGGAAAAGCCTTTTTTTTCGTATTAACAGCCCGCAAAGGTTGATGTAAATATAAACATTAAATAAAGTTTTAATCAGTATCTGTAACCTATAGTTAAAATAATAAAACCGGTGTTTTATTAGAATGGCGAGTAAGTCGTCACAACAATCCCAAACTTTAATTTACCAGTGTAGCGTAGGCTATAAATAACCCCTCCACAGACTAGTTTTGAACCCCGTTTTGTTCCCAGCTTCCCATTCATTAAAAATATATAGCTTAAAAGCAATAAAGAACAAAGTCAGGTGGCTTGGACATTCAGCAACATTCATGGACTCTGTTACACAGGTGCGGCAGAGTTGGACCCTCTTTGTGAGGTATTGTTGATCCATGTCATGGATATAATGGGAATTTATGGCCTAGCTGTGTGACGGCCGACACCGACTTGCACGTGGGGAAGACTGACATTGTCCGACTTGAGCGAATAGTGTTGCAGGGGACAAAATCGGAATTTGTCTTTGATTGGGTTGTTCTTTCAAAAAAGGAAAATAACTCAAAAAGAGGGCGGGAGACAGACCTACCCGAGGTCTTAAAAAGGGAGAAGAAAAAAGAGGAAGGGGGATTCCTTCGGAGGAGCTAGAGAGTGTTACAGCTAGAAGTGGGAGGCGATTGCCTTCTCTTGCGAATTTATAACTAAATCAAACTATATCGGATATTAAGATATTGGTGTTTTTTTCAACTATATGTGTTTGGACGTGCTGTGTAGATATATGCGTTTTGCCTCGGTGCTTTGTAATTAGATGTGTTATCAGTGTGTGTAAAAAGAATCCAGGCGGAAACGATTAAACATAAGTTAATTTCAACTTTGTTAAATAAAGAATTATCTTCTCTTAAGCTGTGTGATCCCTTCACGCTACCACTTCATTCTACGCATTGAGGGATCACTACGTTACACCAGGTAGGTGTTCAAGCCCTGCTCTCCAAAATAAGCGGTTTGCTTTTGATCAGTTTGAAATTTGATATTCTCTGTTCAGTTTGCCCATGAACAGAGATTAATATTACAATATCCATCATGTGTTTCCTAATACAGTGAATAAAACATTTTATTTAAATAAAATTAAGATTTGTTGGTTTTATTGACGTCACGCTAGAAGCAACACAAGAAATGTTGGCGATGAACCTCAGAATTTAGAGACCTGTCAAGTGAGGAGGACACCTAGGCTGACACTCCCTTTCATAATTTCCACATAACGATAACGGGAGGACTTTGAGCCTCTACAGATTTAAAGTGCATCAACTTCAGCCACACTGCTCAAGGCTTGAAGCCAAGACTCGATGAAAATGGCCGGCCGCGAGTCCGCGACAATGACATCTAGGCTACCTCAGCCACAAATAAAATTAAGAAGACTCAGTACGCTTTGAACATTTTTCACTAATTATGAGTTTAAAAATTGCTTCATTTGCATCATTTAGTGTTTTTACTAAAAAATGATTTCAGACAAAAATTTAAATATGTTGTTGAGACAATTTTTAAAATTAATTTTTTTTCAATTTTTTTTTTCCGAAAATACGAAATTCCTTCTGTATTTAATAATATTTCATTGATTTTTTTGCAAAATTCTCAAGAATGTTTTTAAAAACTTTCTGTACAGAATTTACTACAATTTTTTTTTAATTTTGGAATCGAAACAAAAAAAATGTTAACACGTACAAGTATTCTAAAATGTTCCTTCTAATTAAACAGTCAATAAATACTGGACTCCTGTTAAAGGTACACAAGAACAAGATAAAATACTTTATTTATCAGTGAAGGATAGATAAGGTTTCTATCTCTCGAATACCACTTATCAGTTCTAAATTAGGAGCAACTAATTAACTTTTAGTTTACCGATTCACTCGTTCTGATTCAATCGCTTCACACAAACAGTCGATTCTTACTTTAATACTTCAACTAAGATTCGCTTCGAGCCTAAAATTAACTGTGGTGCTTTAATGCAACTTATAATTATGTATCAGCCTGACGCTATCATCTACCTCCCATCAATTTTCTTTCAAATCTCTTTCATTTATATATCACTATTTCCAATTCGATTTAATCTACTAATTTCACCATCTAGTTTTCTTAATGACGTTTCATTTGGCATGGCAAGGAGTTGTTATTTTAAGTTATTCAAACGACCAAAAAATCCCCAGCGTTACTGAAGAAAATCGCGAATATCCCAACATCACAAGGGGAGTCCTAAGGGGTTAACTGACCTTTGGGTCTACTTTATAATGATGATAGATATGAGAATCTCGCCTTGTGAACGAACCGTGATGTATATAAATGAGTCTTACTATATTAGAAATGTAGCCAATAGTGAAAGAGATGCATGTGAACACAATGGCGGCTCAAGTTATGCGAAACGATAAAGTGAGAGGGTATGTTTGACTCAGATCTCGTTACTAAAAGCTTACTCGAATCGAATTTAGTCATGCGGAGTGATGAGATTGCTTATAAAGGTCACAATGAGAAATAACACATGGACTACAAGGTATGGCTATTAAAAATAAAGAGACTGACACTGCTACAGAAGAAGTACGCATGCACCGAACTCCAGCAGCCAACAGCTGATTAGCGTGAATCCTTCTTTTTCGAATGCAGTGCATCTCGCTTCTGTAAACAAATTCGTATACCTGTAGCCTCATTCGCAATGAAGTTTGGTTTTTCTTATTTCGCTGGAAAAACGAAAAGTGTAACAATATAGAACGAATCGTAAAATTTCAGATGAAACTTAGAAAAACAGCTACTGAAACTTATAGTTTATTGAAAAAGGTGTATGAGAATGAATATTTGTCGCGTGCACGTGTTTTTGAGTAGTTTCAGCATTTTCGAGATGGCCGAAAAGCCATTTAAGAATGATCCACTCTCTTGTCGCCCTTCGACATCAAAATCGGATGATAGTAATCTGGCTCAATCTGACCGACGGTTAAGTATTCGTGCGATTGCCGAGACTGTAGGAATTGACAAAAAATCCGTACAAATTCTTCCACTATGACAATGCGCCGGCTCATTCCACATTGTCTGCCAAGAGGTTTCTAGCGAAGTATAGCATCCCAGAGTTAAGCCAATCACCTTAATTGCCAGATCTTGATCCATGCGACTTCCATCTGTTTTCTGAGGTGAAATTACATTAAAAGGAACAAGGTTTGAGTTTGTTGAAACTGAGAGAGAGAAACGGCACCCGTCCTGAAGGAGCTTACAGAAAAAGACTTCCAGCACTGTTTCGAACAATGGAAGGTTCGCATGGCACGTTGTACGGATGGAGAAGAGGTGTGTATTGAAGGTGATAGTAATTATGTGAATGAATTCAAAATGTTAATGTTTTCCAACATCCATCTCGTTATTTAATAGCCACACCTCATACATCTGTGAGCTGAGCCTCTCGTAAGTGTATACGCACCTCAATAAATATAAAGAATTTGTGTTTTATCTCTGTCAGATAGTTGCCAATGGATTGGAAAATATTTTTACAAAATGTCTTTATCTGGTACTCATTTACTCATTGGCAGCTTGTAAAGGGAATTTCTGGATGTTGCAGATCTTATTTAACTATTTTTATTTGGATTTTTTCTATCCGTTGTTTTTCGTTTCTTAACGAGATTATCATTAAAAGAAAGGAATGACTTCGTCTATCTTCGGCTTCTTACGGAATTCTGGTACTGAAAGCGATTTAATTTTAAAGCCATGTGTCGAAAACTTAGTGATAATAATTCGATATAAAAACCAACGTTTTTAAAAACAACGTTTTTATATGGTGGCAAAGTTTATTAGAGAAAATTATTGAAATATTAGTTAAAACTGTTAGTTATTTTTAACTTTAAAACTTACTCAAAAAGAGACATTTGTGAGCGTATTAAAAAATTCATAATACTCACAAAATCAAAATATGCATTTGAAAGTTTGTAAGTCATTCTATTAAAAAAAATGGGAACCAGAATTCAGAAAAAATTATTGTGATAAGACTTGGCACCAAATATTGGAAACTTTCTTTCTTGCGAATGATTACTGACTAAAAGTCAGCAACCCTTACTATCTCGGAGATAGTAAAGGGGAGATAGTATCTCCCCTTTGTGAGTACAAAAGGTTTACGATACCTCATGCCGCGTGGGGAGTGCCCGGTGTTCCCAGAGGGGGAAAGAAATTTTTTCCTCAATCCTAAAAGCGCCGAGAGGAAAGAATATTTGTACTTATTAAAATTATTGAAATATGAGTTAGAACTTGTCGAAAACGTCTAAATATTGCATTGTTAGGCGAGTACGAACGATTCCCAAAATTTCAAAGCTCTAGCTTGATGGGAAGTGGGTTAAATTAACGATCGAAAATTTGATGGCACACACACACACACCAAGTGAAATTCAGAAAAACGTTTTAAAAAGTAAACGTATTGGACTGTATATTCAAATTATACTGAAAATCATCAGCATGAATTGACAAACTTATAATAGCCAACTCGGGCATAGAATAGTTGCGAATACCTTGAGGCAATTTCACGACTCGCTCCTGAGCTTTCGTTTTCCCACAAAATCCTATAGTTCCAATTCTCGTTTTAAAACTACCGATACGAATCCCGCTGAAGTCGTCTACGTCTTTATCAATGCGTTCATTTTCGTGTTGATTTTCAAATTGCAGAAGAAAAAATAATTTCGAATAAACAAATTTTCAAAGAACATTTATCAATATCTTACTATCGCAATCGATTGCGACAACAATAGCTCTTTACGTAGAAATAAAATTCTAAAATAATGTAAAGACAATTGATTTTGCAATAGACTATCAGCAGAATTACTAATTTGATATCGACATTGTTTTGCAAAATTTGTAAAAAAAAAATACAATATCATGTAGAGAAAATGATATTTTCTACATAGTAAACGTATTCAATTTCACTGTTTTCTTGTTAGATACAAGTAAAGCATCTCATTTATTAAATGGCTAACGCTTTGGTCAACGCTTTTCATATATGAAACAAATATTTCAGTAAAATCACCTTTTCTTGTTATGAACTATTAAGCTATTCTAATATTTAAGTAACTGAAAAAGTGTTTGCCAAATTCAGGAAATTAAAATATCTGTGAAAAATTTAAGTAAATAGCTTTAAAACTTTTATTTACTCTTTTAATATTCTTTCATCTGCATAAGTGATATAATTATTAATTTTATGCTTCGGAATTTTTTTTCTAAATCTACATTTACGTTTTATTTCTTACATGTAGTACATTTCGAACACTGTTAGAAAAACACTAGCAAAAAAAAAAAATTCTTAGAAAATTTTAATTTGACCAGATTATGGTATAAGTTTAAAACTATGGTTTCCTATGCAAACGGAGCGTTATCTAGCAGTCTTAATTTTGCGGTAGATCGACAAGATTTAGCGAATTAAAAGATAAAATAAGAATTTTCTTATCTAAACATGCACCTCTCTATCTCAATTAGCTCATAAATTAAATGAAGTTCGGATTCAGAAAGTTGTGTATCTATACCAGATATTTTTACTTCTTTCAATGAGCTCAACACACCGCTGCAAGGAACAACTATTGCTATTTTCAATTTTTTTTTCTTATTATTAATTTGTTATAAAACAAAATTAACGCCACTCTTTTAAAATTGAAATTTTGGGGCAGATTACATTTTGAAAGATAATATTGAAAGCGTTCCTAATTTGCATAATAATTTAGTAAACAGTAACGCTAATCCTGATACAAATGTAAAAATTAATTTGGTCCAACATTTATCAAATTTGTAAAAACATTTCTTACCTGTTCAAAAAGAAAAATTGTCTTGGATCCAAAATCCTTCTGAAGACCGTGACACCTCTGAACTCCCAATAAAATAAAGAGAACAACAAATTGATATATCGACCGACACTCAGTTAAAACTAAATTTTAGTCATGTTGATATTATGCATTTTTGGACTGATGTAAGATTTGAATATCCTGAAATTGCCAAAAGAGCTGTGAAACATCTAATGTCATATGTTTCAACCTATGCTTGCGGAAAATCATTCCCCATGAACACTGCGACAAACAAAACACAGAAACGGATTAGATGTTGAAGATGAATCAGGTTACAGATATTAAAAAACTATTCCAGGCTTAAAAATACTTTGCCATATAAAACAACTGCATAGTCATTAAAATTTTTCTTCTTATTAATGTGTTATGATTCAAAATATTATTGCTTCAGTTTATTATTCATATGATAAATTTTAAAAAACAAAAAGGTATCCATTAACTATCTTACCATTCACTATCTTCTTATTGTGACAAAATTAAGATGCAATAATAGTTTCGTAAATTTGATTGGATAAAGCTTTGATATCCTATTTCTTCTTCTCTTTGATCAAGAGGTTTCGTCAAGAAAATGGTAAGCTCAAAGGATTCCCCAAGGTTTAAAAGGTTGAATACCCCTGCTGTAGAGCTTTGAATGCGAGGAAACAAAGTCATAACAAAGATCATCAAGGATTGGTATGCTAAGTTTAGACGTGGTGAAATGAGCACCGATGACGGTGAACGCAGTGGACGCCCAAAAGAGGTTGTTACCGACGAAAACATTAAAAAAATCCACAAAATGATTTTGAATGACCGTCAATTGAAATTGAATGAAATAGCAGACACTCTAAAGATATCAACTGAACGTGTATCATTCACGAATATTTGGGTATGAGAAAACTCTGTGCAAAGGGGGAGACGCGGGAGCTCACTTTCGACCAAAAGCAACGACGAGTTGATGATTTGGAGCAGTGTTTTAAGATGATCAAGCGTAATAAACCCGAGTTTTTGCGTCGATATGTAACAATGGGTGAAACGTGGCTCCATCATTTCACTCCGAAGTCCAATCGACAGTCATCCGAGTGGACTGCACACGATGAACCCGCTCCAAAGCGTGGGAAAACGCAACAGTCGGCTGGCAAGGTTATGGCGTCTGTATTTTGGGATGCGCATGGAATAATTTTCATCGACTACCTTGAAAAAGGAAGGACCATCAACAGCGACTATTACATAGCGTTATTGGACCGTTTGAAGGACGAAATCGCCGAAAAACGGCCGCATTTGAAGAAAAAGAAAGTGCTGCTTCTCCAAGATAGTGCACCGTGTCACAAGTCAGTGAAAACGATGGCAAAAATCCATGAATTGGGCTTCGAATTGCTTCCTCATCCACCGTATTCTCCAGATCTGGCCCCCAGCGACTATTTCCTGTTCTCAGATCTCAAAAGAATGCTCTCTGGGAAGAAATTTTCGTCGAATGAAGAGATGATCGCCGAAACTGAGCCCTATTTTGAAGCAAAGGACAAATCGTACAACAAAAATGGTATCGAAAAGTTGGAGGGTCGCTATAATCAGTGAATCACCCTTGAAGGGAATTATGTTGAATAAAAAAAAACTAATTTTGCCAAAAAAAAATGTGTTTTACTATGGTAGGCCGGGGACATTTCAATTGACCTGTTAGTTTTTCATAGACAACGTTTTGGTGACGTCATCAACCGTAATATTGACACCAGAAAACGGCACTGTTTTCTTAGAAAACCGTAGCTTTACAACCAGGAGTTTTAGTTTTGAATGCAATAAATATGAAAGTACAAAGAGTGGAGAATTGAAAGTAAAGAAACTGATAACTTTTCACTAACGTAGGAAAAAAAAGATGCTTGCATGCAGCTTAGAGAAAAACAGGCTGATAACTTTTCGCTAATGTAGTGAAAATGCTACTTGCATGTAGTTTAAAAAACAACAGACTTTTTTTTTTTTTTTTTAATTTCTGAATCGAAAATTACAACATTTTATTCCTGTTAAAATCGATACGCAGTCAATTTAGATTAAGTGATTAAAAAACTTTAAATTAATAAATTTAATTAAATTAGCTTAACTTTACGAAATCATTCATAAGTTCATCCAAAATTTCTATCACGAAACATTTGAAATTTTACATCTTTCTTTTTTGATATTTCAATTTACACTAAAATAAGGCACCTAAAACTATTTATATCGCAAGATCATATTAAAACCAACAATTTTTGTATATATTTCTTATCTGCTACTAATTTCTCTCGGTTGAAGTCATTCTGAGTAGAGTGAATTTGATTCTGACTCTCCTATACAATAAGACACTGCTTCAGTGTGGCGCGGTAGCAGAGAATTCTCCTAAATCGTAAGCGTTTTGAAAAATTCCATGAAATCGAATTTTAAAGCTTATTAATTACCACGGACATTCCTGGATTTGATTTATAAATCGCATGGAGAAGATAAATAATCTTTTGGAAAAACTATAACAATATGGATAATGTTAGTTTCAAAAGATTGAAATAATAACTATAATAATTACACTTAGTTTGTACTTGAGGTATAGTTGCGTTGCTATATTTATTGTAATATTTTATAGTCTGCTTTTATTTTAATATCCCAACTGAAAACTATTGTTTACTTTAAACATGGATCGTTTGCTCTCTTTTTTAATATTCCTCTTAATAATTGAATTCTTATAGCAGATTCGTCTGTTTTTACTCTTATTGTTGTCAGTATTTGCAACGAAGTGAAAATAAAAGCGCATCAAGAATTTGGAGAAGATATTTTTTTTGTAATAAATGCTTCTAATAACCCTAGGGCTCGGATGCACGTTTACTTCAAGCTAATTAATATTCCTTTTGAATAATTCTATTTTTTCGAGAATTTAAAAGTTATTACCTTTAGTTGATATTTAGGTGAGATTTCGAAGGTTCTAACAGATAACATCAATCTTTCCTGGAATGAAGTGACCGAAAATTTTTTGAAAGAAATATGGAAGAATGTATGGTCGGAGCTCTGCAAGAATGTTGATACAAGAGAATCCATTGTTGATGTCTGTTAAATTGCCAAACGAGGTAATGAAACATCGCAGGATCATACAAATGCGCAGGAAATTGAAGAGTTATTGCGTTACGATTGGTGAAAATCTTTCCAACGACGATCTCCCAGAATTTGAGAACAAGTGCATAACGATGAAAGAAATAGCTTTTCTGAAGACGAGCAGCGAAAGAAATTTTCACCGGATTTTCTAAAAAAAAAAAATGCTTAGCTCGCAGTAAAGATATCATGGATCAGTTTATACAAAATAGTTTAATTTTTTGATAGCGGTTCAAAAGCAAGACGAGGCATCTTCCTTTGTGCAATGTCTTGTTAGTGACAGCTGCTTGCTGTACGAAACACTAAATATGCAAAGTATATTAGACGACTTCTTAACGTAAAAATAAGAAAAAACATCAGAACGTAAAAAGAAATAATAATTGTCCTTATAAAAACATAGCTCCTTTACTCGAAATGTTTATTGATATTTTCATGAATGCTTTGTGAATAAAAATAGATATTATCAATAAATAAATGTATAATTATTGTAACAGTAAATGTAGGGCATGTATCTATTACCGACTTGTCCGTCATCTTAAATGTTAGTTTAACGGCAAATGTAAAATTTTCAACTTAATTCTGAGCACGTATAAAGTATCTAAAATAGTCATACGAAAACAGTTCAAGAATGTAGTTAATTGCTATCTAAAGTTTTATTTATTGTTTTTCCCAAACGGGAGATACTCTACTAACTAGTTCACCGTCCCTCCAAGCGGATACTAACAGCTTTTGTACAATACCAAAGAATACTCTGACCGGAATACGATGCGTGTTCATTCACAATGGGAAAAAAATTGAGCAGACAATATCGGTTTCTGGTCTCTATAGATCACGCAGACAAGCAAGTAACTCCCACGTACTATTCAAAGCCTTCACATTTTTCTGTCTTTCAACTACCGCAATCTTTCTTTTACCCTAACTTTTTTTATGCATCTACAATCTTTTTCTGTTGCTCTTATACGACTTGATTATACTTATTCATTAAATTTCTAAAGTTTATCTAATTTCCAAACATCAAATTTCATTTGGTTGGAAAGGAACTAGAAATTTAAATTTTAAGTCTAAAAGAAACATCAGTTGTTTGTTAAGGAAAGGTACAATTATAGTCCATGTAACAGTTATTAGAATAAAAATTAAAAAACTGATAGATTTTTCTCATTCTCTATCCCGTTTTCCTTATCCTCATTGCGTATGTGTTGTGATGTGGTCGCAGTGACATAGTGGTAATGGTTGACTTGCGGACCGGCGATTTTTTCGTAGCTTCCTGTGGGTTGGAGCTTTGATGTCATTAAAAATCTGCCATGTGTCGGGGCTGGATGTACCATAAATCTGTCGAGATTCAAAGTTCTATGGTGGGAAGTTGATTTGAGGTGTCCTCTCTCGTGGTGCCATCCTCGTCACTTGACTGAGAGAAAAAAATTTGTCCTGAACCACAGTCTCGTTATTACTAGTGCGACATTATCAAAAAAACTAAACTTTAAAAAATCAAACTTTTCTTTTCATTCCTTTTTTTTTTTAAAAGCGCACACGTCATAAGAGTCTGCGGTTTCAGTCAATTATTTCTAAACTAAACCCCTTGCTGTAGAAACGAATGGTTACCAATCACAAACAACAATCACCGTGATGAAACCGGAGTTGTAATCGGTTATGCCATCTATTGGAAAAGGCAGTTTTACATTTATTAGTCGTCCTAATCACTAACGAATTCTCCGAACCGAGATCACTTTTCGGCGAATAGTCTCAAACTTCACGTCAGTGATGATGACTTAGAATAACGGTCCTTCAACAGCCATCATATTGCTTCTAGTGACATTAATAAAACCAATCAATAAGTCAATATACATCGATTTAACGTTGGAACTTATTGGAATTTACTTTCTCTACAAAAATTATAGACATGATAGGGAAAATAGATGAAGATTAGAAGTGGAGTAAATTTAATTATAGTTAGAGAGTGATATATAAGCAAAATCGAATTGAAAGAAGAAAGGAAGATATCGGATAACGACAAACTGATAGATGTTTGAAAATGGAGTAAAATGTTGTAATTGTTCCTTGTATTGATAGGTGAAGACGTCTGATTGTAAACAGGAGTTCGAGATGTATTTGAATCGTTATGAGGGTTTGGTAAGATAAGACTTTTCTTATTTCAATGTGAACTAGATTAACTGAGTTAAGAGAGAAACTGATATTGTACATTCTTTGATAGTTAAAAAAATAAAAAAGAGTGTGATGACCTGCTCTTACGTATCATCAGTTGGAGTTTTGAACTTATTTCTACTATTTAGACTTTAAGATGGTTATAGAGTTAAAAAACGCTTCACAGAGTGCTACACGCTTTCGCAGCACGACAACTCTTTTCCTCTCCAGAAATTTACGGATCTTTGAAAACAACGTAGCTGGAGAAGTGGAACCGTTTGCCCTTAGGGCTCATAAACTGCTCCTTATTCTGCGGAATTTCAGCAATGCGCTCAGTCAATGTTCACGGTATTTTACATCTAGAATTTAATTTTAACTTAATCTTTTAATATCCGTAAAAAATGGATAAATTAATTAAAATAACCATAAATTTTAAGAAAGTTAGAAATCCATAAAAGTGCGAAAGTTCACTGCATGGAAGAAAAAATATTTTTCGTTATTCGGGTTTCGCTTATGCTGTTGCTCAGCCCACTCTCGAGGTGTTACTTCGCAAAGAGGTAAACCAGCTTTCATAAATCCTCCCTGCGGTACTTTTTCCCTAGCCTAAATGTTTTCTCCGGGTCAAGTGTACCCAAATCACTCGAGAGCGTTCTTCTTTCCCGAAATTTTAATTCTAGAACATTTGTTAGTGATGCATTTTTAAATTTATTGATTATGGTGTAAGGTTATCGGCCAAACTGTCAAAGGCATTATGTAACTTATTCTATCGTTGTGATTGCCAAACATTTTACAATAAATCTTAAAATAAATACCCAATTTAGTGAATAAAAAATGTCACCGAATTTATACGCAACATGACCAGCACCAGTAAGTAATTTTCACCAACATTATTTTCCAAATATTTATAAGTGAATTTAATTCTCATAAGAAAAAAAAAATAGGGATTCGGTTTCTACATCTCTGAAATGCAAATACAATTGCAAGTGATTAAAATACTTATAATCCTTAACTGATATTCTTATACGTGAGTCTTCAAGAACAAAATTAAAAAAGTACAATTAAACTAATCCTTTATACAAAAAAATTTTCATGAAAAATCTTTTAATTTTAAAGATCTCCTTAATCAAATAACAATTAAAAGTTTATTTGAAGAAAAAAAAATCATCATCAAAAATTCAGCCATGGTTACGATAAATGAAATTCATGTAATACTTTTGACAAAAGACATTTGATTTTTCCAAAAACCCAGGAGGAAAAAAAGCATAAATGATTAGCTTTTAAAACTTACTAGTTATGAGCTACTAATTGAATGGGTGAGAAAAAATAAACGTTTCTTTCTTTTTTTTTATCATTAAATAGCAAATTCTTATGATAACGATGCCTTGTACTTTCAGGATATGAACAAATGACCAGTAATGAAAATTTTCTCTTGATTTTCATAAAAAACTCATTTTGCAGTGCATATCTTAAATTTCCATTTAATTTCCATTAAATACATGGATCATGTAGGATAAGGATATTAAATCAAGAAAAACCTAATTACTCGCATTAATAAATGCACCCAAGCCTTATATCTTTATCACAACTTTTACATTACAGCATACAACTTTTGCTAAAAGGAGAGAGAGGTTGTCTTTTTACAACGTTTTTCTGAATTTCACTTGGTGTATGTGTGTGTGTCATCAAATTTTCGATCGTTAATTTAACCAACTTCCCATCAAGCTAGAGCTTTGAAATTTTGGGAATCGTTCGTACTCGCCTAACAATGCAATATTTACACGTTTGCGACAAGTTTTAACTAATATTTCAATAATTTTAATAAGTCAAAATATTCTTTCCTCTAGGCGCTTTTAGGATTGAGGGAAAAATTTCTTTCTCCCTCTGGGAACACCGGGCACTCCCCACGCCGCATGAGGTATCGTAAACCTTTTGTACTCGCAAAGGGGAGATACTATCTCCCCTTTACAATCTCCGAGATAGTAAGGGTTGCTGACTTTTAGTCAGTAATCATTCGCAAGAAAGAAAGTTTCCAATATTTGGCGTCATGTCTTATCACAATAATTTTTTCTGAATTCTGGTTCCCATTTTTTTTAATAGAATGACTTACAAACTTTCAAATGCATGTTTTGATTTTATGAGTATTATGAATTTTTTAATACTGTCACAAATGTCTCTTTTTAAGTGAATTTTAAAGTTAAAAATAACTAACAGTTTTAACTAATATTTCAATAATTTTCTCTAATAAACTTTGCCACTATATAAAAACGTTGTTTTTAAAAACGTTGGTTTTTATATCGAATTATTGAATACTGCAGAGCCTCTAAAGCAAGCCTTACAGCTCATTGTGGACTCATCCCTGTAACTAGTAGTCATCTTAGATTATTTTTAGAAATTAATTAGTGTGTTTTTATTAGTTTAAAAATTGAAACATTTCTAAGGGTGTAATCCATATAGTCAATGTTTTTGAAATTAATATTATTTAATCGAGTTTCTGATTGCAAAGGAATTTATGTGTCCAATTTTTTTTTTTTTTTTACTAAACATGAACATTCAATTCTTTTCGGTCTTTCTTAAAGTTTTGGTTCTATTTACTTGGCCCTTTATTTTTTTTCTACCATTTGGGGCAGAATTGCTTCTACAGAACAAAGTAAACGCTACGACTTCTGATTGCGAAATTAATAAAAAAATATTTCGCTCGTTAGCCTACAAAATGCATCTCCTCGCCGATTTACCGATTGAAAATTGTCAAACGCTATTCATAAAACTTGTCGTGCTGCCATCTGTTGTCGAAAATAGGAAACACTCTTTTACAAGACGTGTACATTTAAAATATTTAAACGTGTCTCAAAACTATGAGGTTTGCTGCTTGCGGTTAGTAGATCATTAAGTTGGGTGCAAATAAACAACAGGAAATGCTAGTAACAAATAAATACATTTAAAATAAGAAATAATCTTTACTGCTCAATAAACTACATCACTGATGAAATTAGATGGCATTTACTTTCTATAGGTATATATATTTTGATTCTAGCTAGTTTCCAAAATTAAATTATAAAAGTATATTTGGGCTGAATTTAGATTATTTCTGATCCTTTTTCATACCTAATGACTCCGTTTCCCCCTCTGTATCTTCAGCAAATATTAATTTACAAATTAGAAATCTAACTTCAATAAAGTCGTTCATATATCAATGGGTTTATTGGAGGGACCGGAAAGTAATGTCGTTTCTGGGGATATCGATATTCGTTAGTCATTCATCATCTCACTGTGTACTTCAAAGTCGCCAAAAGGACATTTTAAGATAACAGCGACTTGTTTACTCGTAAAATAATTAAATCTCTCTCTTTCTCTTTTTTTTTTTTTTTTTTTGCAATTTTAGGTGAAAGAGTCATTTAAATACCAGAATAGCTGCATATCCAACATTGCATGCTTTTTGAGTTTCACAAGTGTAGTAACTCAACCAGTACTACCAAAAACATTTGCGATGTTTATCGAAATGCATTAGGCGTTCATAAATACCAAAGGTGGTTTTCTACGTTCAAATCCGGTAATTCCGATCTTTCTGACTAATACCAATTAGGAAGACCAACAACTTTAGACAATGATATGTTAAGGGTGGAAGTGAATGCAAATTCGTGTCCGACCACAGAGGAACAGTCCAATACTCTTAACTAACTTTACAGCACGTTAGTAAAGTAAGCAGAACAGTTGTTTGATGTAATCTGTCCGAAGAAAGCAAAGCTAACCGATCCACCGCATGCAACTTATTGCTTCAGCGGTACAATATAGAAGAGAGTTTTGATTGCTTGATCATTGGAGATGAAAAATGGGTCCTCTATGGTAATCCAAATGGAAAAAGGCAGTAGCTCTCGCCAAATGAATCGCCAAAAAGCTAAGGCTCTTTTCTGTGTTTGGTGGAGTATTTACGGGATCGTTCAATTTGAAGTACTGAAACCTGAACAAACTTTGAATGTAAAAATTAACTATGAACAACTGGATCAAGTAAATCGATCTTTAATTGAAATGTGCCCAGTGATTGTCAACTGAGAACGTGTTATTCTGCAACATGATAATGCAAGACTGCACTTCTCAAGAAGATCCCTGGGGGGGGGGAATTAATGAATTGGGATGGGAGGTTATTGCCTCACCCACCCTACTCGCTGTACATTGCACCATTAGATTTCCATTTATTCCGATCACCGCAACATTTTGCAAGTGGCAAAAAATTTGAAAATTCGGATGATGTCCAAAATACCATCTCCAGATATGTTGTTCAAAAACTAATTGATTTTTATCGATACGGCATTAAACATTTGCACTCTAGATGGCAAAAGTTTGTTGATAACGAGGGTGATTACGTTTTTGATTAAAAATAAAAACTTGGTAAAAAATTTATCTCTTTCAATTTAATGGAGAAAAACAACGTTACTTTCCGGTCTCCCTAATACAAAATACACAGTAGATCTCAAATTTTAAACTCATGTTTGAAATGTGCACGCAGTTCTAATTTTTCTTAATGTCACGTCGACCTTCCTTCTTTGAAAGCAATTTCCAGTTTCATTTACTCGTGGAAATTACCCACTAGATGGACGTTGTTGGTGCCAACAGAGCAAATGTGCTTGGATTTATTTATCAGCAAAAAAAGTTAAATATCGTGACATAACAATAGGGACAGTATAAAATTTATATAACAAAATATATTAAATAGTTACTTAGTCAGTTTAAAAGGTTTCAGTGAAAAGAGTTCTAAATTAATAAAAAAGAAACGTTTACAATTAATTTGGAATATAGCTGTATAGTCTTACCGATATATGTTTGTACAGGAGTAAAAATGACTGTGTGAAAAATTAAGGTCATTGTTTTCATTGTTTTGTTTTCGACGTGTTCATATAGTTCTCAGTTTAGAATCAAAACTGTTCCATAAAAAAAATGCAAAAGACTGTTTCATCATTCATCGGATGGTGTGTCGAAGAAAAAAAACTATTAATAATGAAGTAAATGAAACGATTTCGAAGTCGCCATCTAATTCTAATGATCAGTTTTTAATAGAAAATATTTCGCATATGAATACTGAAAACCATTATAACGTACATGTGTAGTGAAAATAAATTCCCCTTCCAAATCAAACAATGCAACTGTGTTATTAGATAATACTTCCACTAATTCGTTCGTACGTAAACAAATTATAAATAAACTAAATCTGCTGGTTTGTAAGATCGAGGAACTAAAAGTATTTATTTTCGGTTCTGGAAATCCAGCAGAAAAACATTTATTCGTTTACAATCGTTGAGCTAGTTAATATTCGAGATTGTGTAGTGCTGATACGTTATTAGGATTTTAACTCAGCGGAAATGCAAGTAATGCATCACAATTTCATTCTGCTGAGACTCAAAGCGTATTTTTTTTTACCTCTGTTTCAATACAGAAGAAAGAAGTTGCTTAGGTTAACAAGTTCCATGGAGCATCCAAACCACAACTCAGTGACGTAGCGGGAGGGGGGAGCAGGGAGAGCTGGTCAATCCTATCTGCAGCATCAGACCATGATCATTAGATCAGACAACTGTTTTGGATTGCATAGGAACTCGTATGTAAGCAGAATTTCAAGGCAGTTGGACAAGTGAAAGTAGTTCAAAATATAGTTGTAAGACTTTACCTTAATAAATACATTAATGTAAAATTAAATAAAAAATTATCATGTATTTCATATTAAGAAATTTAAATTATATTTTAACAGAAATTTTATTTTTTGAATATTGAAATGGACGCTGTGTAGGCTGAGATTCACTGTTTAGTGTGACCGAAATGAGTGTGTCCGTTTTGAATTTTGTAGCACTGCCCTTGTACAACTCATAGACGTGACAATGAGCGGGTGACATTTAATTTCTTTAACTTTTTTATTATTTAGAAGAGTGGAACAGAGTTGATATTATTTATTTTATACTTTGATAAAATTTCACGTGTATCTAAGTTTGTTAGTTCTTGGAAAGTCAAGTTCATTTGTTTTACACTATTTGTCGAATATATAAGATAGTTAAGGTAATGCTTGTTTTGTTGGCTGTTAAACTTTTCAAAGATTTTGCATATATACTTTTTAAACCACACTTATTATTTAATTATTTTATAGAGGAAAAATTTAGAGTAAAATAGAGGGGCAAACATTTCTGTTCTTTTAAGAAACTGAAAAGAATAGTTATCGTTGAAGCAGCATTTAAATCATTTACTAAATAGATATTGCTTCAACACAAAAGCATTTTGAAACAAATATTTAAATGGTCCTGATAATCATATTTCAATTAATTGTAAAACATATGTTCAAGTCTAATACTGTCTTGTAAATAATAAAGACGAATTTTATGTATTGACTTTTTCTCTTTCCCTCCTTCAAATAATTCATTTTTTTTAACCTTTTATTTGTTAAAAATTTTATTCAGGTTTTAACAATATTTTTTAATTTTCTTCGAGTATTTCATTCACAACACGAGAAAAGACTTTTCAAAATTTATTTGATGGAAGGTTATTAACACACTCGTCTTTGAATCCTGTAAAAACAGTTATAATAAGCTGGTTGATTATTTCTGTAGAGAAGAATGTTATTGTTCTCTTCCAATACAAAAGATTTGATTAAAAATTTTGCAGAAATTAAATTTAGATGAATGATATGTAATAAAAAATAAAATATCATTTTTTTTTTTTTGGAACTCATAACATTACTTAAAATTCACCAATATATTTCAAAGGATTTGATTTGTTATAAATCGAACAAAAGATAAGTATTGTAGGGTGGTTTGTGACAAAAAAAAAAGTTCAAAATCTTATAAGTTATAACTTATCTAGTGATAAACAGTTTCTTACAGTTAAACAGTTATAAACCTATTTAAGAATATTACTACTGAAATTGCCCATGGTAGCCGAGTGGTCATGATCGTAAGCTCGTGACCAGCGTTTTTCAAATAATAGGTTCTAGTCCAGATTTCTCAAAAGGTGTACTGTTAAGTGGGGTTGCAGCACTTCAAATCTGACGAGGCTCTAAGTCTTCGCACTTGCATGGTGTGGAAGTTTGGCGAGTGAAATTCCAGTTCAAGTGTCGTCCTCGTCACTTGACCGAGGTTCAAAAATAATGAAGCCCATCGCCAATAGCCTTCGTGTTGCTTCTTATTGCAGCGTTAATAAAACAATTAATCAATCAATACTATTAAAATTAGATCATTAATGAGCGTCAGTTATGGGGGTTGCTGAGAATACTATGCACCGGGCCTCCAGCATGATCAAGAGCTAAAATAATGTACTCATGCAAGATGAAAACTTGACAATATTCCTATCGTTTTCAGTATGATGAAAAGTACATCTTATCGTAAATATTATTGTAGGTCTCTGAATTTCGACAATCTTCAAACTAATCCTTGATTATGCGAGTGTTAAGTTTTTGTTATTTGATTCGGGGAACTCTCTTTCGAGGATCTCCACTTAAACTGGACTTTTTAGAGTGTGAGTGAATGTAAAGTTTATTGGCGCAAGAGCCAGATGTGGCTATGATGCGCCAAACAAGATTTAACTGTGGTCCTGAAGCAAAGAAAATAAAAAAAAAAAAAAAAAAAAAAAAAAAAAAAAAAAGACAAAAATTGGTGGAAAAGAAGAAGGGTCGAAAATAGAGACGGATCGCTAGGGTATCCCGGTGGCGCGTCCCCCGTGTTTACGAAAGACAGTAATCCCCATGGGAAAGAAAAAGATCACTAGGACGCCTCGATCACCAGTTCCCGAGGTCCTCTGATATAATCTCCAGGGGCAAGGTGCCCGGCTACATCCCTAGACACTGGGTACCCATTTTAGTCGCCTGTTACGACATGCATGAGTTACAGTGGGACTATTCTATCATTCCCGGTCGCTACATGGGTCCTGGGCATTTTAGAAAAAAATCTCAACACCATATGAAACTGCAATCAATATTAGGTATGTAAATTTTGAAGAGAAAAGAGTCATTTCTAGGGTTTATTGTGAAGTAGCTGATATTATTGGAGATTTGTAATTTGTAATACAAATTTGTAATGTCCTAGAAGAATTAATTGTTGTAAGTTATGATAATACGGCGGTATCCGAAACTAAAAGTCAATTGGATTGAATGCAAGAAATATCATTTATTTTAAGTTTAATATGATTTGCAATATAGTCCAAAATTAACACTATTAATAAACTATTTCCAGCAAAAACAATTGTTCGTTGCTCGGTTTTTAATTTAATCAACAAAATTAAAACTAAGATCCAAAATTTAAGAACAAAATTTAACATATTTTTAGACGAAGCTCAGTACTAGCACGTAATTTGAATATTTAAGAACATTTTCTTGAAAAAAGAAATTCGGGGAAAAAAAAAAACTTCATATTCCGAAAGAGCAGAAGATGAAGTTATAGGAGATCTGGTAGATGAATTCAGATGTTATTCTTAACACTGTAAATGTACAAATAGAATACAGAATTAAAAGGATACCAAATATTATTATTTTTATTTCAAATTAATCATTGATATAAAAACTTTAGAAAAATATGAATCAGAAAAATGTTCCAAAAACTTTGTTAAGTTTTTGCAACATATTGCTGAAAAGCTGTACTGCAGAATGAAGTTCGTGAAGCATAAATGTTGCTAGTATTTAAATAATCATCATCTTACAGAATTGCTACAAACGGCTTTAATAAATGTTAATCAAAATTTGAAAGATTTGATCAAATGTTTTGTTAAATTTTATATATTTTTTTATCAATGCTTTCTGTATTTGCTTGTTCACAAAAATTAGAATAATTTCAAAAATAAGATTCACATAGTGATACATTTTCTTTTTTGTAAAAATTATCTTCTTTTAATATTCTTACACTTCAGTCTGATAAATGAAATGAATTGTTTGATTAAAAGGAGAGAAAAGATGAATTAAGACGGCTCAAGGTCAATAGCTGGATTTTCTTGCGTATTCAAAAATATAATTTACATTCTGATTAAAGTATTAATTCAGAAGTATTTATTGTTAGGAAGATAAAAATAAATCAAGTGCTATTAAATCAATTATTGTTATTTTAACATTGAAAATACGAATGTAATTACTTTTTTATGAAAGAGGGGAATTAAATTATCACTTACTGAAGCAAATTTGAAATTATTCTAATTAAGACGCAATCGATAGAAAATAATTTGTCAAATTGAAAAAATATAGAAATCAAAAAAATAGGATACCAAAGCTTTATTCTACTCAAATTAACAAAATTATTACTGCATCCTTTTTTTTTTATCGCAACACAAGCTTCTTAGTAAGATAATAAATGGAAAGGTATCTAATGCGTTTTTTTGTTTTTCTAAAATGTATTCTATCAATAAATAAAAGCAACAATATTTTAAATTAAAACAAGTTCATAAAAAAAGAAAAATTTTAATGACTTGGCTGTGATTGTTTTTTAATTCAAAGTATTTTAACTCCTGGAACAATTGATGAAATCTGCAACCTAATGTCCTGTTCAGCAAGCAATCTGTTTCTGCTTTTTGTTTTTGTAGCAGCGTACAAAAAGAAAACGTTTTAGCATACATAGACTGAAACAAAGATTAGATGTTTCACAGTTCTTTTGGAAATTTTAGGATATTCTTTTCTAATGGCAATCCAAAATGCATAATATCAAACTTGATTAAATTTTAGTTTCAATTAAGTGTTGGTCAATATATCAATTTGAGATAAATCGACAAAGCCAAAGAATGGAGACAAATATGTAACCAAATGTGTCTCGATTAATGTATTTGAAGCACGTGATTTTTATGAAATTTAAAATTTTATATTTATATTTATTTTTATATTTATTTTTACAATCAAAGTGCCTTTAAGATTTCAATCTTTTACGAAAATTAAAATTCTACTAAAATTTTGGCGCTTTGATTAAGCAAATAGTGATCTCTTACGGAACCCCTGTTAAAGTTCCAAGGTACTCTAGGGTTCCGCGGAATCCAGGTTGAAGACCTCTGATCTATAACAAAGGGTTACAAAAATTTAAGATAATGATAGTAAAAATAATTATGATAAATTAGAACAATGGGAAAATCAACATATTGAAATTGATGAAAGATGGGTGGAAAGATTTAACCATTTCAAAAATAAACACATTCTATCAGAAAATTTAATTATTGAATTTAAGTTGTGTTACTAATACCGCGGTTGAAAGATTTGTTTCCATTAATAATGATTTTTGGACAAGTGAGAAATCGAGATTGAATATTGATATTATAACTGCAGCTCTTACCGTAAAATTCAATATGAAGGATATTTCTTGCTCCAAAATTTCAGATATATTGACAAAAAATATTCATTCAATAAAAAAAATATTCGGTTTAAAAATTTTAGTCAAGGTTTAACAATATTTTTTAGTTTTCTTCGAGTATTTAATTCACAACACGAGAAAAGATTTTTTCAAAAATTTAGTTGATGGAAGGTTATTAACACACTCGTCTTTGAATCCTGTGAAAAAAGTTATAATAAGCTGGGTGATTATTTTTGTAGAGAAGAATATTATTGTTTTCTCCCAATACAAAATATTTGAATAAAAATTTTGCAGAAATTAAAGCTAGATGAATTATATGTAATAAAAAATAAAATATCATTTTTTTTTTTTTTTTGGAACTCATAACATTGCTTAAAATTCACCAATATATTTCAAAGGATTTGATTTGTTATAAATCGAACAAAAGATAAGTATTGTAGGGTGGTTTGTGACAAAAAAAAAAGTTCAAAATCTTATAAGTTATAACTTATCTAGTGATAAACAGTTTCTTACAGTTAAACAGTTATAAACCTATTTAAGAATATTTGCAATAAAATATATTTTTTTATTTCCATCTCTTTTACTTTTTCATTGTTTTATATTAAACGATATCGAGATTTGGTGTTCTAGAACGGTTTATGCTAAATCGAATTTTTAGCAAGTAACATGTGTATTACCTTAACAAAGTTTCTTTACCCGTTTTGCTTATTATATTTGCGTAGTGACCTATGAGGCAAAATTACAGTTGATACACATTTTTCAACTGTTAATTATTGTTATAAGAAATCAATTTGAAAAAAGAGCTAAAATGAAACATGAATAGGTGCTGAAACTTAGATTTTAAAGCGTTGCTCTTTTCACATTCATAGAGCCGAATTATCCATAAAACTAAAGTTTGTTTGTTCTATCTAGTAGATACTTTGGACACTTCACAAATAATACGATTTTGATTCTAATATTCTCAGAGTACCACTTAAATTGTTTTAAATAATTAATTATTATTTCTGTACAGTATTTAGGTATTCAATAAGAAGACTCAAATCATTGAATTAAATTTAATATGAAGCAGACTCCAGTGTTCGATAAGTAAAATTTTTGATGTAACCATGACTCGATTACTACTAAAACTGGCCATGGTAGCCGAGAGGTCACGATCGTTAACTCGTGACCAGCGTTGTTTTCTTCAAATCATAGGTTCTAGTCCAGATTTCTCAAAAGGTTTACTATTAAGTGGGACTGCTGCACTTCAAATCTGACGAGGCTTCAAGTCTTCACACTGGCGTTGTATGGATTTAGTTTAGTTTTTATTAACGTCGCACTAGAAGCAACACGAGGACTACTGGCTACGGACCTCGTAATTTTGAACCACAGTCAAGTGACGAGGACGACACCTCAGCTGGAAACTTCCTCTCCTAACATCCACACCACGCCAACGGGAGGACTTTGGGCCCCGAACAGATGTAACGTGCATCAGTCCCTGCTACACGGCGGGTCTTTGGCTGCCAAGGATCGAACCCACGACTGAACGAAAACCGCCAGCTGCGAGTCCACGACCTTAACCACTAGGCTACCGCGGCCCGGCGTTGTATGGAAGTTTGGCGAGTGGAATTCCAGTTCAAGTGTCGTCCTCGTCCCTTGACAGAGGTTCATAAATAATGAATTCCATAGCTAATAGCCTTCGTGTTGCTTCTTATTGCAGAGTTAATGAAACAATTAATCAATCAATACTATTAAAATTAGATCATTAATGAGCGTCAGTTATGGGGGTTGCTGCGGATGCTATGCACCGGGCCTCCAGCATGATCAAGAGCTAAAATAATGTACTCACGCTAGATGAAAACTTGACAATATTCTTATCGTTGTCAGTATGGCGAAAAGTACATCTTATCGTAAATATTATTGTAGGTCTCTGAATTTCGACAATCTTCAAACTAATCCTTGATTATGCGAGAGTTAAAATTTTGTTATTTGATTCGGGGAACTTTCGAGGAACTTCACTTAAACTGGATTTTTTAGAGTGTGAGTGAATGTAAAGTTTATTGGCGCAAAAGCCAGATGTGGCTATGATGCGCCAAACAAGATGTAACCGTGGTCTAAGTGTGAAGAAATTAAAAAGACAAAAATTGGTGAACAAGAAGGAGGGCCGAAAATAGAGAAGGATCACTAGGGTAACCCTGGGGAGCGTCACCCGTGTTTACCAAAGATAGTAAACCCCATAGAAAAGAAAAAGATCACTAGGGTGTATCGGGATCATGATGCTCGTACTTACCTCAAGAAGGTAAGTCTCTGAGGTCTCCTGATATAATATCCAGGGGCAGGGTGCCCGGCTATACCCTCAGACGCTGGGTACCCGTTTTAGTCGCTTCTTACGACATGCATGAGCTACAGTGAGACTATTCTGTCATTTCCGGTCATCACATGGGTCCTGGAACTTTTTAGGGAAAAAAATCTCGTTTGAATTTCGATAAATTTTGAAATTAGAATAATTTCAAAAATAATTTTCACAGTGATACATTATCTTTTTTGTAAAAAATATCTTCTTTTAATATTTTTATACTTCAAAGTCTGATAAAAGAAATGACATGCTTGATTAAAAGGAGAGAAAAATTGAATTAAAACGTCTCAAAGATCAATATGCTTGATTTTCTTGCGTATTCAAAAATAAAATTTACATTCCGATTAAAGTATTAATTGAGAAGAATTTATTGTTAAAAAGATAAAAATAAATCAAGTGTTATTAAATCAATTACTATTATTCTAACATTGAAAATACGAATGTAATTGCACACTTTTCGTGAAAGAGGGAAATTAAATTATTACTTACTGAAGCAAATTTGAAATCATTCTAAGACGATCGGTAGAAAATAATTTGTCAAATTGAGAAAAATGAATTAAACTCTATATTTACATAGCGTTTTGTAATCAGGCTTTCCGAGATTTTCAAATGTTAGATATTTTTCATGCCAAAAAGACATTTAAAATCTTAAAATGCTTTTAGAAATTCAGCAAATAGTTTGAGTTTTATCGAATGTATGATTATTTAATAAGCAAACGTGGAAAAAATTAAATTACCATTTACTTTAGCCAATCTATTTCTATATAATTAATTCTGTTTCTAATAAGGTATAAGCACCGGTAAATACATCATCAATATACATATCTCTTAATACAACTGAAGCTCCTAATGGAAAATCCTCTGATTCATCTAAAGCTAATTGTTTTAGCGTTCGAATAGCCAAGTTCAGCACGCTCGTTGTTCCACAGGTGACAGTTGTCAACTCAAAAAGTTTTTATTGGCTGGTAAATTTTTTCTTTCCAAAAAATGCGCTGATCTTTATGAATCCAAATCATTTTTTTTTTTTTTTTTTCCACATCTGAAATGAACGCAAAAATATGCTTTCTGAAGCGCACCATAATAGGAAAAATATCATCTTGAGCAAATCCTCCTCTGTACTGTAGTTTTTAGAAGCGCTAAAAAGGACTCTTAATTTACTAGCACTTTTACCGGGACGATACACACCGAGATCGTGTATGAAGTATATACCACATTCATTAAGATTATTAACTTCTCTCATGTGACCTAATTCTTTATATTTTCTTAAAAAGTCTCATTGCAGTTTTAAATAGTTAGGCTCTTGTTATAAACATATTCTACAACGAGTTCAATTTCTTAAGACCAATATCTCTTGACTAGCCTAAGCAAATAGGATCCTTTTTAAATGGCATAGAAACTATATTTTCCGATATTCTCTCTATAACGTGAGTTTTTTTAAAAAATGTTCCTCCCAAATTATTCTCTTTATTTTTTACTGTCTCGGAATCTATATTTTCGATTTCCCAAAATTCAGAAAAGACGATGAGATTCCAATCGATTCAGTAAAGACGATGAGAAAACATCGTCTTTTCTGAATCAATACTATCGTTAATCAATCCGCAATGGGGCTTACTTTGAGTAGAAACCGGTACACTCCCACTCACAATAAAGCCAAACATCGTATTTTGAAGAACTAATTTTATATTAAAAAGCTTCATTTGTCCCGGTATAAGAATTTCATAAAAAAAAAAAAAAAAAAAAAATTTTATGGAAAAAAAAAAAAATGCCCGGAATTAACAAAAATTTTTACGAGCCAATTTTTCACTACTTAAATTATCTAAACAAGCATTAAATGATTGAGAAGAAATCACATCTGCAATTCACGGCACCACAAAAAAATTTGTATTTGTCTCGTAATTCTCTTCTCTATTTGTGATCGTTGCAGTTACTCACGACTTAATCATTAACTCCGAGTTATTCAATCCGAAAACTAAAATGTTTATTTTTTTTTCTTCTTTGTAATGTAGGTCTATTGATTCGGTATTGCGAAATAAAATTACTCGTTGAATCACCATCGAGAACTCTCGTTTCGTGCACAGTTTCCGAAAGCTTCCCAGTAACTTGATCGCAGTAAATAACGTGCCCCTACTCTCAAACATTCCTTTCCTGTGGTTAAATTCACACCTCCGGAATTTATTGTTTTGAAGCGGGAGAAAGTTCACTATTTGAGGGGGCAACGAACTCTTTCTATTCTCTCGGAAGGTTCTCTAGCTGCGACAAAATTTTGATTTTGAGAAAAACACGACGAAAAATGATGTTTTTGAGACAGCATCGACAAAGGATTTTTGATTTGCAAAACATAACTTTATTGAAAGACAAGCAATTAAAACAAAGAGAATTATTTTTAACTAATTCTATTCTTAACAGGTAATTGGTTATATTTGTGGACATTTACTTCAGCAGTGGCTTTCAGATTTACACAAGACACATTTTGAATGCTTAACATCCGAAATTTTTTTTCTAGTCATGCCTCTATTATTATTATTTTTGCGGTACAAATTAACACTCATTTTATGTTTTGCCACGAGATGAATAAAATAAATTATTTCTTTCTCTCGCCAGTGTTATGGAATCGAATCCCATTTATTTTCTGGACGAATACTTATGCGAAGCGGTCTCTTTTAACGTACTGGACAATTTATCCGAAACAATTAATTCTTTTAATGATTCAATATTTGAAACATCTCCCAATTTTTAAATAGTACTCCCCCTTTGTAAATAATCAACTCGTAAATTGTACTTATGATTCACAATTGTGACGCGTTGCTTTTTTAAAATTCTCTAAATATGCTTGGGGAGTAGGCTCAAACTCTTGAAGTATTAAGGACTTTATTTTTTCATAATTGTTGAGATCTCATCATTTTTAAAATAGGTAATAATATTTACAGCTTTTTCTTACTGTAAATTTAGTAAAATATCGAGCTTATATTTATCTGGAACACTTTTAGCTCCAAATGTACGTTTCAAAGATTAAAAAAAAAACCTTCTGGTTTACTGAGAATTCTTACTGTAAGTGTATGAATGCTTTTAACTAAAGAATCTCAAAATAAAGAAACTTGACGGCAAATTTCTGGACTAGAGTCCGTATTTTCCGCTCGTATTATCGCTATTTCAATATTCACTTTTGCTTTCTCATATATTTTTACTAACTTTTCCAATGTTTGAATGGATCGCATCACTATTTAGAATACGCGAATTTAAATTTTATTTCTGAAAACTTAAATTTTTCTATTTAATTATGGAACTTCCTATTACTTTTAATTTAATACAATAGCTATTTTGAGGCCATTCCTTTTAAAAGAAAGTTGCGTCGTAAATTAAACTCTAGCTTTTAATTTTCGTAATAGTTTTATTCATCCAAATATAAATTGTGTTGAATAAAAGATAAACTCTTTTTCGTCGAAAAGAATTCAGGCATCATATAACTATTAACCGTATGATTTTTTCAGAAAAAAAAAAGTTCATATCTTTCATCTTTTACAGAATTTGCGCGATGTAATTTTTTTTTTTTTTTTTTTCAGATTTTCGTCCTTACAAAACAAATATTTTGAATTTAACTTTTGTTATCTAGATTCCATCAACGCAGGCAATTTAGTGTAAGCCAATAGTACCCTGGCACATATAATCACTTAAATTAATAGTCTCATATGCTCAAGTATTGCATTCCCTTTTATCAAAACATGAATTTAAAAATCCTGAAAGTTCTTTCCAAAATAAAAAATAAAAAACTCATTAACTCAAGTATTGCATTCCCTTTTATCAAAACATGAATTTAAAAATCCTGAAAGTTCTTTCCAAAATAAAAAATAAAAAACTCATTAACTCAAAATTTTTCATGTCGTATACCATAATAATTTTTACTTCAAAAAAAATGATTCAATTATACGGAAAATGCTCATCAACATTTCAATTTGAATTAAAGAGAGAAAAATTGTAAAATATATAATTTTTTGCTTATAAGGTTAAAAATAAAAACATTTCTGGAGTGAAGAATATAACTTTGTACTGTTGTTGAAAATCCTAAGAGTTTTTATGCAATCTTATAATATCTTTACCCGTAAAAAAATTTTTTTTAACTTGGATGACTACCTAAAAATTCTAATGTAACATTATTTCTCTGGATATCCAGTATTCGTTAATCCATCGCTATATGTATATTCGAATTAAAATATATTATTTTCTGAAGTACAGAAACGATCCCAACTTACAAACGAGAAAGCGATGCACACGACAAATAAATGATTACATATTAATATTTGTCACTCTGCCAAAACATTTAACTACGAATAAATAAAAAATAACAACAGCTTTACAACAGCTTTATTACCTATTGAAAATAAAGCTAAAAGCTATCTATACATATTTTATAATGACTCATTACATGAATCCTTGAAGTGTAGATTTGCTTTTTCATAGCCTTTGGGAAAAAAAGAAAAGATATTTTAATGAAAAACGGTTATTGCTTTCGTTGCATAAGACATTCTAATCATTTATCGAAAACAAGTAAAGCTTGCTCGGGATAAATACAGACATCAGTTTTACTTACCGTTTTGACAAAAGAACTTTACTCCGAAAGTTTTTTTTTTTTTAGTTAAATGTTTGGCTGAGTGGCACTATTGAAACCAAAGGTAAGACATTGATTTGAATATATTTTTAACTGAATTTAATTATTGTTACAGTTTAATGAACTTGAATAAAATTTTGATGTTTGAGCTTTTTCAGAAAATGAAGGTTTTAGTAATAAAGAAAAAATATCATGATTTTTGCAGTTAATCGTTAAACATGCATAGTGATATTTTTTATTAATTGTTTCTGTAACAGCTCTAAAAATCAAATATTAACTTGCTTTTTTGTAATTATTATTTAATGTGATACTTAATATGTTTGTCGTTTTTCAGAAATTGGAAGAGAAAGCATCTTGAAGCACTTTTTTGTTGTTCTCACACTCAAATAGAAATAGTTTAAATAAAACGGTGATTTCAGTTTTCCCCATTTGTTTACTACTTATTAATTTAATGATTATTCAGTAGTGTCACACTCAGAAGGAAAATTAAGGCTATTGACAGACCTTGTAATTTTGAGTGTGTTAAGTAACGCGGACAACATTTGTCTGGCACCTCCTCCTCCTTACTTCTCCACCGTAACATGAGGGGAAAGACATGGAGCTTTTACAAATTCAATGTGCATCAGCCCCATTATATATTCAAAAGAGCAAAAGAAGTAAATTTTATGATTTATCAAAACTATGGGCTCTCAAAAACTAGCAACTAGTAACTGTTTAATAAGTTAAAGATATCAGAGTTATTTTTCAGCCAAATGACGTATTTTACGTACCATAGACTATTTTAGTTACCTTAAACTATCAACTATTTAATATATTATGGGGGGAAAGGCACATGAATTAATTAAAATAAAATTGTATTGCATTCTCTGTTTTTTCTTTTATTATATCAAATAAAAGCAATATTATGAATGATGTAATTAAGAAAACTACTACCCTTATTTTTTTTTTAAACCTGTAATTTTTCTCCTTGAGGAAAAGAAATAATTACTTGGTATTCTTGAATTTACCATTTACCTAACATATACATAGATATCGTTTCTGTAATAATATTTAATATACAACTATAATAATTACATTTCATATTGTATAGAGAGTGATCTATTACACATTATGTTTTTCACATAAATATAACTTACCCACTACTTTTTACAAATTTTGATGCTTCAGAAAGTCTTTCCCAAGTGTGATGCAATTAAAATACAGATAATGTCACCACAGATGGAAATCCCATCTAACACTCTCTTCGTATCAAACACTTTCCATACGCAAGAGTGTCCTTAGCACTCAGTTGATTGATACACATAATAAAATTGATAATTGCCTAGAAAATATACTGCTGTTTGTAGAAAATGCAACACCATGAAAGAATCATCAGAATCAAATGAAATTTAATGCAGAAACGACTTGTACTGATACAAATAAATGATGAAATTTTCAAAACAAAAGAAACAAATTAAGCGTCCGAAATCAGTATTTGGTGCAGCCACCATGCGCTGCAATAAGTGCTGCTATACGACGTGGCATGGAGTCAAACAGATGTTGAATATCTGCTTGAAGAAGAGAATTCCATATCGCTTGTATGCGCAACCAAAGTTCGTCTTTGGAAACTGCAGGACGCGGATCACGAGCGAGACGCCGACCAACCATATCCCACACGTGCTCAATAGGCGACATATCCGGTGAATAAGCAGGCCAAGGAAGAAGTTGCATGCGTTGTGCTGAACAGAAGTCTCGAACAGTCCGCGCAACATGTGGGCGTGCATTATCCTGCTGAAAGATAGCTCCAGGGATGCCTTGAAGGAAAGGAACGACTTCGGGCTGTAGCACTTCACGGACGTACCTGTTGCTATTGAGATTACCCTCAATTCGTATCAAATTGGATCGTCCATGATACGAAATCGCACCCCAGACCATAACTCCGGGTGTTCGACCACTATGTCGTTCAATAATACACTCAGGAAGGCAGCGTTGACCGGCATAACGTCTAACACGAACACGGCCATCATGGGTCCACAAATTGAAGCGTGATTCATCTGAAAAGACAACTTGGTGCCAATCAGCTCGCCTGTCTCTGTGCTCAAGAGCCCACTGCCGACGCAGCCGTCGATGATTCGCCGTGAGGGGAATCCTGTATAAAGGCACCCTTGCACGCAATCCACGGCGCAGCAGACGACGACGAATTGACGAAGCCGACAATTGTACACCTGTAGCAGTAGACCAACGTGCTGCCAGCTGCCTGGAGGAAGCTGTGCGATCATTCACCGCCATGCGGAGCAGGTGTCGATCATCGCGCTCTGACGTCACCTTCTGTCGTCCAGTGCCTGTTTTTCGAGTTGTTCGGTGCTCGTCGGTCCACTGCTTCCAAACTCGCATCACTGTGGAACTGTTCCGCTGCATACGAGCTGCTATTGCGCGATAGGAAAATCCTCCTTCTCGAAGGCCGATTATCCTCCCTCGTTCAAACTCCGTAAGTTGCTTGAATTTCTTATTCTTCCGTCGTGGAGGCATACTCAGGTCTCACTAAACGTTTGCCACTAACAAATAATCATAGACTTTTTTCAACGTCCCGCTACAGCACTTCATTTATACGCTTTCAGCATCAATTCAGAGGGCGCTGCGCGCGCCGCGCATGCGCGATGGCTCTGAAACTTTATTAATTTGCATAATATCCTATAATTGACATTTGCTGCGAATTTCATTTGATTCTGATGATTCCTTCATGGTGTTGCATTTTCTACAAACAGCAGTTTAAGAAGTATTAAAAATATTTTCGTAAAGTAATACATGACATGAAAACTTGATTTATCTCCACAATTTTCCACAACACCCAGGAGGTATGGTATGTAAATGCATTAACCCCTTTTACAACAGGAAAGGTAGGTTCTTTAGAAGATATATATATTCTTTTACACTTTAAAAAACTCTCAGAATTATTTTTGCTACACAAAATAACGAATTTTTAATAGTATACAAATAAAACAGAAGAATTACAATATTCATTTTATATAGTACTTTAAATAATTAAAAAGCTACATGAATAAATTTACCTAGTGTATATAATCCTGCTTGCATTGATAACAAGTATTAATATCATCTGATACAATATATTAGGTATTATATAAACACTTACTTGCAATAGAATCAAACATGTAAATTCTAAATTTATTTATATCAAAATTATAGTTCTTCTGTTTAATACCCTATTTGTAAAGTATGATATAAAATCACCACAACTCATGCTATCAAATTGTTTCAGATGAATAGGATATGAAATAGGCAAATCTAGTCCATATAACAAAGTATTTAAAATAAATCTATTAATTTAGTATACCTACTTTTGTTTCCGAAACCTAAAGGATCATAAAAGCATAATTTCTTGACATTTAACTTAGCCACTAATAAAACCCAACGACAAGACACATTAATGGAAATGAAAACGAATTTTGCATTCCTAAGTTGGTTAAAATTAAAGAAGTTTCCAAGATTACCTCCAATTTCCAGAATTTGTGTGAGGTAACATCTTGCCGCAATGGAATCTCTACTTGGTATGGTTTTTAAATTCAATACATCAATTATAATATCCTACACCCATCCTTTATGAAAATTTGTTCTTTTTTTTTTTTTTTAATACTTCCTCACCAGATTTATAACTATCTAATGATTTTACCTCATAAAAATGTAATTTAATATGTCCTCAATATGTAAAACTATAATCAGGTACATAACTAATTTGGGGTGTAAAAGATCCGGCTGGTTTCCTAAACAAGCCATTTGCATTTATATAATACTGATTGCTCTACTTTTAAATACTTATTTGTTTCTTTCTTGACACTTAAAGAAGGATATCCTGTAGCTTTCTTCTTCATTTTTTTTAACTTTACTGGTACTTTTAAATATATACTGCTATTTTAAATGCTGATTGGGAGGAAACCGAATTATTTTCTAGTTTCATTTCCCTGTTTATTTTTGCAACTGATTCACAAATTGAAAGCTTAGTTTTTAACTTGCTATTTAAATATAATGACAGCACAACTCTGACAAATTTACATCACAATAAGCAACTTAATTTGACAAGTAAAATATTAGTTTCATGGATCTCTCATCATGCTTGGAATGCTCTTTAATTGCAGAATCAATGCAATTTTTTACACAAGCCAAGGATGGAACTAAATCATGGTCATATTCTTTATCTTCAACAATTTCATCACTTAAAACACCATCAAAATACAGACATTATTGTACACATAATGAGTTAACTTTTTGAATATGTTTATACAGTAGGTGATTATCCAAGCATACATAAGTATACATAGAGATAAATTTGATTTTTTATACGCCTACAGAGAAGCATTTATCATGGTCAGAACATCCTTCTACAATCTTTTTAACTTCCTGAAACACATCTCCATTAGTTTGTGATTATACTAATCATGAATATATTGTCTTCATATAAACATCTCCATCAGGAATTTCTAATCCAGTATTGTGCCAATTATACGTTGAAGGATAAACACTTGGGTGTAGGCGAATCATTATTCTATATTGATGTGCAAAATATGTATCATTTTCAATTTTTAACACAGTATCAATTCCATCATTTATTTGACAATTGAATTTGCGCTAATGAAACGACTTACAATGCATATTGATATCGGTATATGCATGGGGAAATTATCGATATGACATGCTCCATAATTCGGCTCTACCATACTAATTATCATCGAAATATTCAATGATAGCAGGTTCCTTGTCAGGAAATGCAACTGTAAAATTAACCATACTATTTTCCAATTTTATTGAATTCGTTTCCTCTAACAGAACTGCCAAAAAAGCCTAAATTTTATTCCTTTTTTCTAAACTAGAAACAAGATTAGTTAGCTGTTTTTTTAATCCTTTCTCTAACGGAGGGAGAAAAAAGAAGTGCTTCTCTGAGCTCGCGGAGTGTCACTTTGCCCAGACGATTTTAGATACTAAGCCTAATTTGTGAAAGGAATTCCTGTAAAATCGGCTATTCATTAAAATATTTTGGTATTTACATATATTATTTAAAATACATTAAACTTAATATATACAAAGGAAAAAATATTTAATCAAAAATTAAATGTTTTATACATAAAATTACATAAAAAAATCATACTTTTAAGAAAATACAAAATATATTTACATATGTTACATAAATTTCATTGTGTAATGATGTACCATTATATGGAATATCACGTAATATGATAGGCTTTTTTGTTTGTCAAAAAGGATTCTTTACCAAAATAATTATCACAATCATTCCTCATTTCTCTGTTACCACGAGCATATTCCAGTACTTTAGATTTCTCGATATCAATTCGAAAGTTAGCTTTAATAAATTCCCGACAAGTCTTTTTAATTGGTTGAAATTTTATGTTTTGAGGCCTTTAATTCATGATTATACTTTAAAAAGGACTTAAAAATGACATTTTATGTGTCTCAAAAACAATGAATTGAGCAGGACATTCAGATGGTGGTAAGCCTTTGACATATCTTCAACTAGTTTTCTTATTATATGGCTTTGATATTACGGGTTTAAAACATTGAAAACTGTAATATGAATAAACATTTGTTTCGGTTGTTTTATCACCAGTAGAAGTTATAGAATTCTCATTTTCTAGCCATGATTGAAAACTTATCTTTCAGGATGTGGACAAGGATAAGGCAAACTTAAATTTGAGCATCGTTCAGTATGTTTCTGTAATTTTGATAAATATGAAAAACCTTTTAGACAAATACTACATTCTAATACTACTTTTTATCCCTTCTTGACTGATCCCTTTTTTTGTCATTCTCATTTTCAATAGTGACATATCCTTCGCATATCTTACGGTGATTAGAAAAAAATTGTGAAGTAAAATATGTACTTCAACACAATATGCAGCATTTCGTCTTTTATAAATACTATTGTCACATTTATTCAACACTTCATGTACGTTATCACAATCAAAACCTTCCTCCTCGTTTAAAATGATATTACTTTCAGCTTTATAAATTTTAAAACATTTATTCTTGACTTTTAATGATTGGGACACGTATAATACTAAAGATTCACTTACTTTATATTTTTATAATTGGTCCACTTCGTTCGACCCTGGGTGGAAAAAAACAATAATCTAGCAAATATGTTAAAAAAAAATCTGGAAATTAAAAAAGCAGAAAATTAAAACACACATGAAATCAATCAAAGGTTGGAATGTAGTTTAGCGTAACCACACCTTGGAGACAGGAATTATTTGGCGATATTGTGGCTACCCTGCTTTCTCTCCACTACGGTGCCTTTAGGCGTGGCAACCCTTTTGAATATGGGATATGATTTTTGATTTCAGTTAACGAGGTTTTTTTTTATATATATATACCTTTCTCTAACCATTTTATATACGGATTCCAGTTCACCAAATATTTTTTTTTTGGTTATATACATCTCTCTGATCTTGTTTATTTCACTGTTGTTGCTTTCGGCGTACCCTTTCGAATTTGCCATAAAAATACGGATTCCAGTTCACTTGATATATTTTTTTTTTGTTATACAATTCTCTGATCATCTTTTTTTCACTGATGTTGTTTTCGGCGGGGCTATCCTTTCGAATTTGCCATATGAATACGGATTCCCGTTCACCAGATTTTTTTTCCCGTTATACAATTCTCTGACCATTATTTTCTCCGTTTGGTTACTTTACGCGGGACAATTCTTTCGAATTTGCCACATTAATCGGAATTTCAGTCGACCATCTTTTTTTTCCCCCTGTGTCTGGAATACTTTTTCTCTCGCTGCAATACCCCCCCACAGTCTCACACTCACGGAGCTTTAATGGATGTTTTTTTTTTAAGCCAATTACGGACTATAGATTTTTGCACCTCTGTTTCTAAACCTAAACTTTGTATATATTTTTTTAATCAATCAGAGTTTATGACTTTTGGCGTTTCCGTTGCTGAGCGTAGATTTGTCAGAGTTTCTAGAACATTCTTTATTGTCCGTTACTTCGTTTAGAAACTTTTCCAGTTCTGCCGTGTTTCATTATTGCTGTCCTTGCGTGGTTTTCCTTTTATCGTTGTTCACGCTTTTTATTTAATTTTCCTGCTAATTTAACTTGTGTTTCTGCGTTTTTAACCTGCTCAACACTCTCTATTTTTCCGTTTATTCTCCCAAGTACAGGTTTTATGTCTGCGAGAATGACTTCGATAGAGGTGAGTGAATGTACTTTGCAATTTTTGTCTGATTTACAGAAGGAAGGAAAGCATCCTTTACTTGTATGGGTTATGAAATTACGTTTAATTTCGTCCACCTATGCATACCGTAAATGTGGTGATGATGTGAGTAAAAAAATTCCTTCTTTTCCACTACGCGGATTTAAAGGTTCCGTCAAAAAAAATCGCAAAATCTGGCGATTTTTAAAATTTCGCCAAGTGGTTACGCTAAACTGCATTTTCACCCAATCAACAATAAAGAACAGTGAAATAAAAATAATACAACATCAATATCAAGAAAATAATCAGTATCAAAATTATCAACCCCGCATTAACACAACCTAACTGCATGAAATCTCTTTTGAATGTAATTGGGCTTGGCTTAGTAACAAGCCGTATGGTTAACTTAGCGATCTACAAAAAGAGGCCAGAAATAATGTACTAGCAACCATTGTATTGTTGCCACTCAAAAAAAGTGAGTATTACATGTCCTGATTCGTTCGTAAGACCTGCAAATATTGCCTGTTTCCTGATTTCCATGATACTAAACAATTTTGTATCCCATGATGCATTATCACATATTCGTTCACAGTTTGTAGTGTGTCTATGGAGAGTTAATTTTAAATAAAAGCTAGTATGGGAACCAATGAGGGTGAATTCTCTGTCTTAATGATATGTAGATAGACGAATCAGAAAATGACTTTTTTTTCGTCGATATGGGATCTCTAACCCCTTAAATTAGTGGTAAAGCGAGTATTTGAAAGCTGTAAATTGCGTTAAATGTTCCTTTAAGAGCCAAATTCTCAAGTAGCCGACATCAGGCAATAGAAAAATGCGCGGATTTTTAGAATTAGTGAAATGTTGCCGTAATGTGTTTTGATGTATAACTTGCTTTTATAACGTAAGTGGAATGCTCAGGAGTTCTCTGACATGTGATCTAAAAATATTAGATCATACGTGATCTAGCATTTCTGAATAATACTTTTGCAATTTTCTTTGAAATTAACATGTTTAAGGATAATTTCTAAAAAAAAATTTCGTTAATGAACGTCAAAATTAAAGTAATAAAATAATTGAATTCTTAATATTCCGTATATTTCTGTGATGTTTTTTGAAATGAAATGGTATATGCTGAGGCACAATCATTTCGTTCATACAAATATGTATTTCATTTTTTAATGGCTTTTTTCGCTACTGAAAGAAATTTCTTTTGATTTCGTTCCGTGAGTAGAGCTGCACTAGTGAAGGATTTATTGAAGATTTTGTAGACATTTTAAAGCCATAATTTGATACACCCATTTATTTTCATTAATGATTTAAATCTTTCCAACATGATGCTGAAACTTTTTTATAATTTGTATTAATTATGAAACTGATAATGTGGGAAGTTTCAATAATAAATAAAATTTACTGAATTAAAACTATATTGTCATTTGACTTAAAATATTTTTGTTGAGTGTAATTACTTTTTTAGCTGTTGAATTAGTGTAAATAATTGTATGATTCTTAATACTCATAATTTTACAAAGTTAAATAGTGATCCATATTTTGAACATTGTATTTCATATAGTTGCAGAAATTGACTTTTATTGTATTTTAACATGAAGTATTTTGATTTTATAAAATGATATTACAGTACTTATTTTATTTAAGGAAGTAATTGGAATGATTCCCCACATTAAAAAATAGATATATTTATAGACTTATTTTGGGAGTAATCAGTAACTAATTTATTTATAATATTGGTTAGTAGTATACTAATGTATATTTTGAAAATTTTCACCTTTTTTTGATTAATTATACAGTATTGCTTATACTTTATAATTAGGCAAGAATTATTTTTATTTTAAATTAGGTTATGGGTCATTCCATTTTTTTTGGTCAAATCTTCAAGTTAGAAAATGAGGAAAAAAAGCTGTATCAGGAATTGTTAGTATATAATTAGTCTAAATCTCAGAATTCTGAAGCTTGATGCATTCATTTCTGAACTTTGGCAATGAGTTGATAAAAAAATTTACATTTTAAAAGTAAAATAGGCAATGTTATATTTTAATTATATATACATGTATTTTTATAGTAATTATTTTAAATGTAAAAAATTGTGTTAGATAAATTTATATTTTTGGCATTTTTTCTATTAATTATTATTTGGATTAACGGATTTTTTTTCAACTTTTTCTGAATAGAATTTGATAAAAATGAAGCGACAAGCTGGAGATGATACCTCTAATATTGGTAAAAAAAGGAAAAAATTTGACCTTAGTAAACGTGTAAGTATATATTTTGTATGATATAAATAAATGATTGAAAAATGTCACTTTTACAATCTTAATTTGTTTAATTCAACTGAAGACCTGTCATGTAGTGTGGCTGTTGCATTTTAAATCTGTTGCTGTTAAAATTCTTCAAGTTTAGTGGCAATTATTAGGGAAGAGACAGCCTCCCTTTTTTAGGAGGGAGGGTTAAGTTTTTTTTTTTTTTTTAGTTCTAATCTTGCCACCTAAAATTAAAAATTAGGCCCAACATTTGTGTATGATAAGTCATCAAGCTCTGATTTCTTTTTGCCATGTTGGGCGATTTTTTATTTTTTTATACCCTGATACTCCCCCCCCCCATTTATTTTTTATTTCTTTGATTGTTTATATACCCCCCCCCCCATTTCTAAATCTCAACCATTACTACAGTTCAAGCTAGTATGTTGAGGAAATTTGAAAATGGAGTGCCAGCTCTTGTATCATCTTCATTATTTGACCATAGTTCAATATTATGAAATATGTATTCGGCAGCCCTTGTATATAATGCTTCTATGTGTGGTGCAAATAAACAACCAAAGACTTTTTTTTTTGTTTTTAGTGATGGGCTCATTTAAATTGTTAATAAATGTTTTGTATCTTGCTAACTGTTTCTATAGAAGTCTTATGTAAATTGTTCATATTGATTTAAATATCTTGAGTTCTCAAGATTACAAAAGAGTGCTCAATTTCTTTGCATCTTTTTTGGAAACTAAGTTGGCGCCTTAAGTTTGATGTATCTATTTTCTTTGAACATATAAGATTTCTACTTATTTACTCAAAAAGATAGTTACTATAATGGTATAATGACTCTGTCTAAAATCACATAATTAAGGTGCTGATCTGGTAATCTTTGATTGTTTATATATAGAGAAAAAGCATTTCTTTGAAAATTGGATAATAAATTAAAATAGTTGCATTTCAATTTCTCATAATTTTTTCTCATTTTGTGAGCTAATTTTATGAAATGTAATTTATTGTTTTTACTAAAATATTTTTAATTGACTTAGGCTTAAATGTATGAACTAAGTTAAAAAATTATCACAAATTAGTAACATATTCATACATCTTTATTGAATTAAATATGATACATTCATGAATGGAAATTTCTGTTTTTTAATTGATATTGTTAGTGACAGATCTGTTACAACAGTTTATTTAAGGAAAAGGAATAAATCAAAGAATGTAAATCATACTTTAATCTATTGATATTTAGTTATATTCCTTAAAATTTTATTCAAAAAATTATGCATGAATTTATGTATTTTTATGGAATCCAGTTGTCGAAAATTTAGTGTCTTCACAGCTGTTATGATCATAATGTCATGGAGCATCCTGTCTAGCATTGTCTTGTATTTCTTGTTTCATGATAATTTCTTTTTCTACAAATTTCATTTGTCTAGTAAGCAGAAATGAATTTCTGTTTTAATGTGCTGATGTTATGAATATATATATATACACAAAGCATATTCAGTAAATACTTTAATGTGTTACAAAATCAAATTCTGTCTCGCTGAAGAGCAGCATATTTTCAAAATTTCAAATGAAATTTGAAGACAATACATTGCTCTTTAGCTGTTAACTGTTAAGTATTCCTGAAATTGATACTTTAACCAACAGTTGGAATTGACAAAAATTCTGTATGGCAAATTTCATGTAACAATTCTAACATGCAATAAGTGGGTGCCAAAGTGGGGCCTAAAATTCTCATGTTTGAACAAGAAGCTTACAAAAATGTTTGTTCTGATACTTTAAATGTCACAGAAAAAAAAAAAGCTTATTGAAAAAGATAATAATGTGTGACAAATAATGGTTTTTTTTACTTATGACCTTGAAATTTAAGTGCCAATCCATGCACTGAGAGCCAAAAAAACTCAAATGAGCAAATCAAAATTCAAAGCAATGATTATTGCTTTTTTCAATATTCATGGGATTGTGTACCTTTACTGGGTTCCTGAAGGTCAAACTATTAATATTATTACCTTCATGTTTTCGCTGAAATCTTTGAAAGAATATGTGTTAGACCTTCCATCTTATTCATGCCAGATCTTGTACCATGCAACTTCTATCTGTCCCTCAAGGTTAAATCTGCACTAAAAGGAACAAGATTTGAGTCCATTTAAGCTGTGAAAGAGAAGGCAGCACAGGTCCTGAAGGAGCTGATAGGAGAAGACTTCCAGCACTGTTTCACATGAAGTGTTGTAGGGATAAAGGAGAGGTGTATATTTAGTGAATATTTATGAAATCAAAATAAGTTTTATAACATCAGTATCGTTATTTAATAGCCCTACCTAGTATGATGGTATTTGAATATTTAGTGTGTTTTATAAATGAATGCACCAAAATTGGATCATACTAACTTTCAGAAACATCGAATTTTTATTGGGAATATATATAGCAATTTTTTAAAATAAAATTCAAAATTATTTGATAAGAAAGTGCATCATGATAAATGTTTGTTGTTCATTCAAATCTGGGAAAATCAAAAAGGGCTTTTTGTAAAAGTATATAACATTATTATTTATAAAAACTATGTTATAATTGTTATTATTATATTAAAATTATAAATTACTGCTGATGGAGTCCTGACCAAGGTCACAGAGAGAAATACAAGAATTCCTTGCGAGATCTCTCATGTATTGACATGCTCAGATAGCCAGCCTGCTATTGATGTCCAAGTGTATGAAGTGAGCGGATGAACTTTGGCAGATATGCTCTTCATTCAAAAGCTGCAATTGAATTGTAGCATCCTCTATGGACAACTGAGTGTTAGGCCTTCCTTGTTGAATTACGTCAGCGATTTAAAGACACATTCAGAAAATGTACTCACCCTTGACAGAGAGTTTATTAAAGTGGTCAACGAATGAATGAACTGTAAGCAACGGACTAAACCAGCCACAAAATGGATGAACTGGAAGCTTCGAATGAAACTGACCAGCGAGCGAATGAACTGGAAGCGATGTAGAAAATTGGTCAGTGAATGAATGAACCAGAAGCTACAGATTAAGCTAGCCAACAAATAATGGAACCACAAGCAATGTGGAGGTCTGGTTCCGAGGCTACATTGCAACTGGGAGGAAAGAAACCATGTTGCCTTCACCATTCAGAAGTCGATTAATGCCAAGCCGTAAATCATTCACTGACATCAGATCATCACCCCTTGCTTCATGCAAGGGGGGCTGTTCAATACTCAAATCCTCTGGCCTCTCTGACTTATGCAGAGCTGTATTCCACTTATAATAGTAATAAGTGGTCAACTGTTCCTCCTGCTCACCACTGGTAGGAGGCTAAACGTCCTGGTGTTTCTCTTTTCCTTCATAGTAGCAGAAATGAGTGCCTGAATCTCACAAAACAGGACCTTTATGAGAATCCACTATTGGTTGTTAACTTTCTGAGAGTGAACGACAACCTGGAGTTGATATAGCTTGGCTGGACATGAAGATGAGCAACAACACGCACAACAGCAACAAATATGATAAGACTGCCTGGACTATAGTCTTTGAAGATGGGGAGCAATGTTATGAACATGAGTTGATGTTTCTCGTATAAAGGAAAAGATGGATTTACAGAGCTGCCTCAGAGTTTAAGCAATGACCCCTTCACCTTTGCAACAGATTTGGCAACTTGGTGACAAATGGAAAGTACTCGGAAGGTTCAGGAACATAAGTGAAAAATCAAATTAAAAGAAATTTATGACTTTTCATGAATTTTCTTATGTGATGTAACGCCTGGATGGAAAAGGTATTAATACGCCAAGGGTTACAGTGAAGGACGAGCCATGTGGAGAAATCGGTCTGTAAGGAATCAGTTTTCCCTGTGGAGTCTGCTTTGTAGACTGATCGGAGAATGATGACTGAGTGAATTTGCTGGAGGTTTGGCCTGAATCTTGTGGAACTGAATGAGTCTGACTTTGGAGACTCTGTTGCGGAGATCGATCGAAGAATCAACCTGTAATCAGAAATATATCTGATGAAGGAAGAATAGTTGTATTTGACTTTTGATGTAATTTTACTGATTGTATGTAACTCTACTTACTTTTCCATATACTGATGATCAATAATGAAGTTATCTTTAATGATAACTATGAATTGTGTATGTATGGTTTTCTTGATAACAGTGCTGTGTATTGTTATGAACATGAGATTATGCCTCCCTGCAGCGATTCTTTTGTGAAGGAAAAGATGCATTACAGAGATGTCATCAGTTAGCAAAAGAGAGATTAGGTGTTTACTCCTTAGCCTTGGTGAATAATTTGATGATCATTTTGGTGACAAATGGAAAGATCTTGAAGATACTTGAACTTGGACGAAACATTAATTGGAAAGAAAGCTTCAGACTTTTCATGAATTTTCCCTTTTGATGTCACACCTGGCTGGGAAAGGGAAAAATACGCCAAAAGCTTTAGTCGAGGTATGAATCAGTTTGCCTATGGAGTCAGCTTTGTAGACCAATCGAGGGAGTCGTGACCTAGTGAATCTGCTGGAGATTCGGCCTGAATAATCTGCGTCTGTCTTTGGAGTCTCTTGCCGAGATCTGAAGAAAAGAGAGATCTAAAAGCTGTCAGCATTTGAAATAGAGCGTGCCAAGTGAATTTGTGAAGAAGTTGTTCGCATCTGCTGGGAATTGTTGGATCCTGCCCTGGAAGTGAAGAATATTACTGTGGTGGTTGTCTACATTGAGGAGTTATAAGCTGGTGAGCTGAACATTGCTGAAATAATTGTGACTGTCTGTAAAAGTTTACTTTGTTCTTGTTTCTATATCACTGTGTATTTTGTGTACTGTTATTGTCCAAGCTGTGCTACCTGTATGTTATCCTGAAGAATTATGAATAAATCATCATTTGTCATTATCATCTGAGTTGGAAATGATTTTCACTCCCTGCACTGCATAGGAAGAAATTTTTTGTAACTATATGTAGTACAATTTTGTTCTGTATTATAAGTTTAAAAAGCTGATGAAGTTTGGCTCTTTTATACATTAAAATCCCAAGAAGGCAAAATAAGTTATTAGATATTTTTTCATTTAAGTATATCTTTTATTTAATTCAGTTTATATATTATTTTAAATGCTTTACTTTTAAAAGTTGCTGCTTGGTATTTTTCTTTAAAACATTACTATACTAAAAAGTACATGAACAAATGTGAATTTCATTTAAATATTTATTCTTAATTCATTATCATTCATGTAAAATTCCTCTTAATTTTTTTTTTCTTAGGAAGGTCATTTGGGTTTAATTGAATCAGTGGCTGTACAAAATTTCATGTGTCATGAGAATCTGACTCTCAGTCTTGGACCTCATATGAATTGCATTATTGGAGAAAATGGAAGTAAGCATTCTTTTTTCAAGTATAATTATTTTGTATTAAAAACAAACCTGGAATGAGCAAAGTGAAAAATCCTCGGTTGATTTTTACTGTATAAGTAAAAAGTGATGCATTATTAAATGTATTTAATGTCTATGTAGATTATATATATATTAATGAAGAGATATGTTTTTAGCTAAAAATTTACAACCGTTTTGCATTAAATATATACTATTGATTTTTGTAAATGTTAAATAAGGGATAAAAGTAAATAGTACATTTAAATGTTTGTAAAATGTGCAGATTCTAATAATTTCCTTTTGACCGATCATTTTTAATTCCTGATGATTAGGTTTTTTTTTTTTTTTTTTTTGAATTTTAAATTTATTGTATTTATTACTTGTCAAAATATGTATGATGCATGATTGCTTTTGATTTCATCATGGGGATGTGTGAAGAGATTTTTTAAAGTTTTGAACATGCATGAAGATAAAAAGAAAGAGTTTATTTTTCATTTTAATACATTAACTGATTAGATCTTGAAATAAAACTTTTTTGTAAAATACTGTAGGGTAGGGAAAAAAAAACTGTCCCTAAAAATAATTGTATTCTTGACACAGAATTGATCCTTTTTGATGAACAGGCGTACTACCCTTTACAGAAAATGCTGGGTCACTGATGACGTGTGCAATAACTGGCTGTAATCACATGTCTTCACATGCTCATATCGTGCATACTCTGTCCCAAATTATTTGCTGTGTCATTACATTTGTGTGAATGAGAGTTGCTGATGTGTTTAGTGACCAATGAAATGCAACTTATAATAGTGTTCATTATAAAACATTGCATATTCATTATTTAGTGTTATACAAAGCACAATTCATGGAAAATGTGTGGAGCTGTTTGCACAAGGGTTTAAAATTGTCAAAATTCTTATATCATGGGTTAAAGCTTGATGTTTGTTTTGCTTTGCTTTAAGTGTAGTTGTGGCTTAATTTATCATCTAGGGGCCAGAGAGACCTGTCAAAGGTTATGGGCCCAGGACCATGTCTATTGTGATAGATATTCTTAATAAAAATTTAAAGAATGTAGTAGAAGGCCACAATATGCAGAATTAGACTAAATTTGAGCTCAAACAAAATCTAATTGTGCCAGCTAGAGAAAAGACATAAGTATACTATTTATAGTGTAAAGTCTGTAGGAATGTGTTGTCAGCCCTATCCCAACTATAAAGTGGAGACAAATGATCCAGATACCCTGGCTGAGGAAGTGGATAAGGATGCTACTGAAGATGCAGCAAAGAAGTTCCATGCATATTCGCTCATCTTCCTTAATATGAGTAAAGAGCTATTATTCAACAGCTGTGCAATATTGGTTGACTAGTTTCAGAGTGGTTACATCCATTTCATCTGATTCAACATTTACCTGAAGAATACAAAGGTATAGTTCAGTTGATTTATTGCTTTCAGGAGTCCAAATTTACCTTTGAATGTGTTCAAAATTAACTGCTGTTGGAGGAAGTTCTCCTGAAATTGTTTTGTGAAAATGATATTTTAAATAGTACTGATAATGAATTTGTTATGCTGAGTATTTTTAATAAATCTAGTTTTGTTAAGAGTAAAAATAAGCAATATGATAAATAAAAAGGAAATTAACTAGTCAGTTAGAAACTCTCACTAATAAACAAAATATAAGATGTTATAACTGATAGAATGGGTCATTTTGCTAGAAATTGTAGTTTAAGAGAATGGGTAACCCCCATGTCAGTTTCTTGGCTGAAGCCAACTTGAGTATGAATATTGATAACACCGCATGGGTCTTTAATACTGCTACAAGCTCCCATTTTTGTTCCAATCATGAACTTTTTTCAATATTTTAGCAGAAATCTGGAGTATAGATGAAAGCTGTTATTTACAGAATGATTTTTGAGGCTCTTGGTAAAGGGGTTATTACTTTTAATTGTAAAAATAAAGGAAGGAATCAAGCAGTGACCCTTTCTGAAGTTTTATATTTGCCCAGGCTTCAACATAATTTGATGGCGGGGAATTGCATTGAGGCAGGTGGATCTTCATTCGTGGAGAAGATTAGGTAAATTGACATTTTTTTGAAAGAAGGAAAGAAACTTTTTTTCAGCAGAAAGATATAATGGACTTTACTGTATGTTTCCTAATTATCTGAAAATTATTAATAGGGATAAAGAATTTTTTCAGCTGGAAGAAATAAATCAAATTGCATCCTAGAAGTGTCTTGAATTATGCCTTAAACGTTGCTGTCGTTGATAAGGACTACCGAAAAATCTTGACTATAATACGCACTTTTTTCTACATTTTGGTCTGTAAAAATGAGACTGCATATTAAACTCGTGGAAAAATTAAAGGGTTTTTAAACAACGAATGTTCAGTAACTGTAAGAGATTGTTGTAACACACGTGCTGCACAGGTGTTCTTTTACAAAACAAGTTTTCTTTTACACAAATGGGAACTTACTGAATATGTTACATTTTATGACATAACTGAACAAAGTCATTGAAGCTATAAATGTAAAAATATATGAAAATAACTTAAATGGTAGCAACAAAAATTTTAAGAAAATTTTATTCCATTAAGTGATTATAAGGATGAAAGCAATTTAGATGAAGAAATTGAAAAAATGATTGCAGAAATAACTTAATGTATTAAATTAACTAAAGAAGGACTGAACATTTCTAACATTTAGTCTGTATTCAACCATCCCATTAAGTCTGAAATGAATTGGTTTTTGAAAGCACTACCTCGATCCAATGGATCAAGAACCAATATATATTTAGTATAGTTGATATCAGCATGTGATTAAGATCTAGCTATGATGCTATAACTTACTGTGAAGCAAATGGTGACTTGTATGAAGTTGAAAATTTTGATTATTGTGCTAAGAGTTTATATACTGTATTATTAAGTAAGAAATTGAATCCTCTTATTTGACTGATAGACAATTAAAGTATAAAGCTGTAAAAATTCCAGATTCATTCCATGAAGCATCTTATTCCCCTGAAGCATTGTATTGGAAATGAGCAATGGAAGAAGAAATGAAAGTAACCCAAGATGGGAGGTTTATTTTGTAGCTTAAGGCTTCCATCAAGAAAAAGGCATTCAATATGACCAGATTTTTAGTTCTGCAGTAAATTTCACTGTTATATGTTTATTTTTCTCTGTTTTGTTGAGTGGAATGAACTGGTATCACGTACAGTTGGATATTTGATGCACAAGTTCATATGCTTCTCTATCGGATACACCCGCCGTGTAGCAGGGGCTGATGCACGTTAAATCTGTTCGGGGCCCAAAGTCCTTGCCGTCCGTTGGCGTGGTGTGGATGTTAGGAGAGGGGGTGCCAGCTCAGGTGTCGTCCTCGTCACTTGACCGTGGTTCAAAATTACGAGGTCCGTCGCCGATAGCCCTCGTGTTGCTTCTAGTGCGAAGTTAATAAAAAACTAAACTAAAAAAAACTATATCGGATACCTTTCCTCCTCTCTATATATGATCACCACTCAAGTGCGTTAACTCTCCAAGCTGGTCGATGTCAATGGAAGAGTAAGATGCCTTTTTAAGCTTTTTTGTATGCCCAAGGAGCATATTGCGCCAAAGGAATCTTTGTCAGTAATTTACGGTATAAGACGTGGGGGGTCTAGTTTTTTCATGATACTAAGCCATGGGATAGGTTCAAAGAAATATTGAGGTTTATGAGATTCGATAGAAAATTTACAAAATCACAAATATTGTAAAACGATAAATTTGCTCTAATATCATCTGTTTGGGATTGTTTTGTAGCAAATCGATTTCTTGCTACCAACCTAAAGAAAATATAAGAGTTGATGAGCAGTTATTTTCGTCTAAAACTAGTTGCCCATTCTTACAATACATACCAAGTTAGTCTGATAAATTTGGTATTAAATTTTGGATTGCAGGAGACGTAGAGTCAAAATACATGCTAACGCCATTCTATATTTAGAAAAAGATGATACCGACCTGATAACTTATTTTCAGACTATATCATTTTATGTCTGATGGAACCATTCTTGGGCAAAGGCAAGAATGTCACTACCAATAACTTTTATTTCTCTTACTCTTGTTGAGAAATTGAAGGGAAAAAAAAAAACACTTGCATTATTGGCATTATAAAGCAATCAAGGTGGGAATTCCAGACATCACAAAATATTTAGAGCATTCATTTTGTTCTACATCGTGTTATAAACACAATGATTCCATCTGGACCGTGTATCAATGTAAGAAAAACAAGAATGTTTGGGTTCAACCTATACCAAACTGTTAGCATAATAGATAGTGAAAAGAAAGTGCCTGAAACTGTGGCATTTTACAATTGTACAAAGTATGGTGTAGACATTCTTGACCAAATGGCATGTAACTATTCAGTAAAAGCAGGAAGTCAAAGATGGTGAATGCACATTTTTTTTACAATATTTTGGATTTAGCTTCAATAAACACATGGATTGCATACAAAGAAGCTACAGGAAGTACAATACCTGGAAGAGATTTTTTGCTTCAACTTCGACAAAATCGTGTTTTTAAAATTTCTGGTCAGATATTGAACTCAAAAAATTGTACTCAATACCAAATTGTACTAAGTAATAAAATTGAGATTGTACATACATGTTGCAATAATAATCGATATGTAGGTGGTAAATGTAGTGTAGTTCTAAAAAGTATATGTATTCAATGTAAAGTGAACTTATGATATCTCACTTATTTATCCATTTACTAGAGGTAAACAAAACTGTTATTGCATCCTTTATATTAGTGGTTCAACTATATCAAATATAATATTCCACATTTCAAAGTGATTTTTTTTTACTGTCATGATTGATTTTTGCAAAAAAATTAATTTAGTAAGATTTTGTTTTATATGTTAGTAATTTTTTCTTTAAAATAATGTGTTTTTATTGACTTCAATATATATAAATACTCAAAAATAAATTCAATAAATTATAAAAAAAAAGTACTATTTCTTGTTTTGAAATATTCATATTTTAAAAATGCATTTAATATATTTTAGTTTTGATTTTATTTCTACCTGTCACTTTGATGGTCCTCCGTTTTTTTAGCAGAAGAAAATTTCCTGTCTTTTTATAGTTAAGAGTTGATTTGGATTCAGAGGATAGTCAAGGAATATAGGAACTGAGGATTTTTTCAAATGACATTTCTGAATTTAATTTATTTTGCAATAAGAAGGTGCAGTAAAAGATTTTTCCAATTCTTCTATTGGAAACTCTCGAACTAAATTAAAAATCTTTTACTTTTTTTAAGAAACTTAATTTTTGAAATCTTATTTAATCTGAAGAACAGTTTTAGCAAACAGAATCTAGCTGACTTATTTGCATAACCCCCCCCCCCCCCCCAACTAAAATTACTTTATTAGAATTTAAGAGCAGAATATTTTTAAGGGATAAATTTTCTTATATATGGAAAGTTTAAAGTATTCATAATATAAAACATGTACAAGTTTATTGATATTCTAATGAGCTATAGTTTGTATAATATATGTGTGTGTATATATATATATATGTGTGTATATATATATATATATACACACACACATATGAATATATATATATATATACACATATGAATATATATATATATACACATATG